>JBBMFX010049704.1:0-11256 GCA_037832545.1 Rhabdalestes septentrionalis
AAGTCCGAGTAAAATACTCGCGCTGCCATCGAGCAGCAGGCTATAGTCAGCTCTTAAATCTTAATAAAACCGAAATCCTAACAAATAAAACACGCCTCGCCTTAAACAGATTTTCTGATTCCATTGTGTAAGAAGTGTGGTTTTAATCCTGAGTGTAGGTTTTAAAAAACATCAGTTAATGTAAAAATGCTGAAGTGGAGAACTGGGCTGACATGTGTCGTAGGCCCCTGTATAGTGTTTAGTTTAGCGTTGCTCGGTAACCTGAACTGAAACACCGAGGAGGAATGATGAGGAATATTAGGGAGGAATATTGGTTATTTCCCCACCCCTGCAGGTCTTTAAGGAGCAGTAATGTACGTTCATTTCAGACGAGACTTTTTCAAGTAAAAATATTGAATTATCTATATATTGAAGTTGATGTCTGTCTTGTTTACTGAACATTGTTTGGATTTTGTATTACCCCAATTTCAAAAATTAACAATAAAATGAATTTCCAGTGTGAAATGTTTGTACATTTTTGTATCATTCCATACATTGTACACTTGATCGTTAAAGGCTCCTAGTCTAACGATTTTTAAATCACCTCTAAAAACACTTGTTGGCCTATTAGGTTTTTTTCTGCCATTTATATTTTTTAATTTTAGGTGCCTTGTTTTTCTTTTCCTTTTCCCTTGGCTGGGAATCTTTTGATGTCTAAGTGTAAAGCACATTGGTCAGTCTTGCGTCTGTGGTAAATGTGCTATATCAGTAACGTAAACTTGAAACTACACGTTATAAAAATAAATCTATCTGATTATGCAGAAATGTCTACTGATGTAATCTAACAATCTACTTTCGTGAGTCTACATAAAGTTTTTACTTGACCATCTCGTTAATATAATGTGTAGAGTATCAAACCTGAGAATGTTTTCTATCTACTGTGTGACCCACAGTGCAGTTTAATTATATGGTAAATGTCTTAAGTCATACATAAACCGAGGCTATGGGGAAAAGGGCTGTGATGTGTGTTCAGGTAAGTTTCGGTATGGAGATGTGCTGTGGATATAGTTAACACACAGAATTTGAAGTTTCATTAGCTCATGGATATAACATTAAATATTCCTCTTTTTGTGTTCATGAGACAAACCTGTTGTAGGACAGTGGTGTAGCTCTGGATTCTGTGGGTTTTCTTTTTGTCGTAAATGTTTGCCTTCTCTGATACAAAAGGAAACCAAATTGTAAGTTCATGTAAAGCTGCAATTCATGTCTGAAATCATATTGTTGTTCAATGGTGTGAAGTGGTGGTTCAAAATGTTTATTTTGATTGTTGCCTGCGAAAGAAAAATGGTTTTATTAGTACAGGATGTTTCCTGTAATTGAATATTTTAAAAGACTTTGCGGAGCAAATGCCCACATTACCAAAAAGTTATTAGTGACATATGTAGGCCAACATTATATGAAGACTGCAGGCGAGTGTCTGGTCAGACACCAGACGAGCAGTTTCTGATCACCTCACTATTCTACAGTTTGTGTTTCATTGTAGTAACAAAATAGTGTAGAAAATTACCCCCATTACATTTTATTTCATTTTAATGTTCCTCAGCTTTAATTCTTCTGTCTGGTTGCAGCTCTGTGATTGGGGGTGACATGGGCGTGCAGGGAGTGATGATGATGGAACAGTCGATCTCCGGCCCTGGGAAGCGCATCCGCAAGCCGTCACTGTTGTATGAGGGCTTCGAGGGCCCAGTGCTCCAACAAGCGGCGCCCTCTGGACCACCTAAGCCACCTACACAGGACCTGAACCATCCGGGTCGGATAACCAACCAGCTGCAGTTTCTGCTGAAGTCCGTCATCAAGCCTCTCTGGAGGCACCACTTCGCCTGGCCCTTCTACGAGCCTGTGGACGCGGCAAAGCTTAACTTGCCTGTGAGTCATTGTTGTTGTGGATGATGCTCCTGAAGACAGACAGAATGAGCCACAATAGCTGTAAATATTCGCAGCAAGTGAAGTATTTTGGTTAGTCAAGTCACAGCGGTCGGAAATTCATGAAATCAGGAATCGATATTACATTATAGTTTAATCTTAGGAGAAAGAGTGATATTGTTACTTGGACAAGGCAGTAGCAACAGATTATCTGAAAATTTGTCCTATTATTGATACTGTTTTGCTTTATTCCCCTCTTTGTCTTCCCCATCTTCCCTTTATCAGGACTACCATAAAATCATCAAACAACCAATGGATATGGGCACCATTAAAAAGCGACTGGAAAACAACTTCTATCGCAGTGCTACCGAGTGTCTACAAGACTTCAACACCATGTTTACAAACTGCTATATCTATAATAAGGTCAGTCCATTTAAAAGCTGAAGTGAATATTTCTTATGAACCACGGAATGAAGCGTCTTCAGATTACCTCGAAATGTTATTGATTGTGCCACTTGGACGTCAGCTCAGTTTATTCCTGCTTATTCCTGGCATCAGGTTGGTTTTTGGTCTGTTCAGTTGCTTTAGCATGAAAGTAATTTCTGTCTGACTTTTTTAAAAAGTAAGATTTACATTTATTTTTCCATATGGACGTCTGCCAGTATGATTCTCTGCCCAAAGCTGAATTTAAATGTGATGTTTGTTCCCTAGCCAACAGATGATATAGTTCTGATGGCGCAGTCCCTGGAGAAGGCCTTCTTACAGAAGGTAGCTCAGATGCCACAGGAGGAGGAAGAGCTTCCCCCACCGACACCACGGAGCGCCATTGGGAAACCCGGCAAAGGCCGTAAAACGATCTGTAAGCACCAATTTCACAAATGGAAACTTGGCCTTTTTAAGAAACTCTTTGGGGAGGCCTTGCCTTAGAGCAGTGTTTCTCTTACTATGGGCCGGTGCCGGTCCATGAGAAGTTCCCTGTCGGACCGCGGAGCCTCGCTTCTGCACCAATCAAAATTTCCGCCCCCCTCGACTTCACGGCCCGCCCCTAGTTTCAGCATTCTAGAATGTTCAGCGTTCCGCCGTTTCTCATTCACGCCAAACTTTTCACGAACACACACGCGTTACGAGAGCGAGCAAGCGAGTCTGGATTCTTTCTCTCGGAAGTGTCCATCAGATGCTGCTCTTCCACACCACGGATCTGTGCGAGACACTTCTTCTGAACTGACAGCCACGAAAACAGATAAACAGGCTGAACTCAGGACACTCGCTCCGAGCGGCTGTATCTGCTTTTTTTCCTCTTTCAACCAGTTAGGGGCGAGAAAGCAGGCACACCCATCACATTAAAATGTTGATACAATTTTTTGGTGCTTAATAATCCCTGTGGGTGACTAGACCTGTATTTGAATTTAGGTTTAAAGCCAATCTGCACATTCAGCACCATTTGGCAGTGATGTGGTTTGTGCAACGGGACGGGATGCGACGCGGGTCTACATTTGAGTGTTTCTTGTGGTAGCAGGCGGGAGTAGAGAGATGTGTTCGCGGGAGTTGGACGACATTGTTTCTGGACTCCTGCAAAACATACATTTTCCTTGAATACATTTTATAGTTCACTTTTATGAACTCGGATGGAGCAGAGAGAGCTACAGCTCCCTGAGTGACGACATGGCCTCCCCTGTAAACATGATTTGTGATTGATAAGATTAACAATAAATGCCCCTTGTGTTCATTCACGGGTGTACAATAAGTACATTTAGAGCTTATTACACATGAAGAATATAGCCTGCTTGCATGCTTTTGGGTGCCTGTCTGGTATTTTCGGCCCACCTTTACTCCACCAGCCGTGCCTGTGGGATTCAGTGGGTGTGAGCGGGACAAACCAGAACAGATGCTGCATCAGGTTCTGATATAGCCGTAAATCTGATGTTTTCTGAGTTTTGTCTGTTTTGCCCTCTCCCTCTCAAACCAAAACAAGGCTAAAGCTTGGCATCTCGGCCGGTCCACCTGAAATACATGAGTGGGGAGATTACACCTCCCTGCCGTGTCTCTGAATTCACATTATTTAAAATATTAGTTTTGCTCTTATTTACAAAGTTGTTGCTGCTAAAATGGCTTTAATACTTGAACTGTTTAAATGATTCAGACTAAATTGTTGTGTTTTTGATTTTACAGCTGTTGTTGGTGCTTTTTGTGATTAAATTTAAGCGTGAATAAATTCCTCTGGAATGTCTTTAAATTCAGTGTAGTTGTGTATATTTTGGGCTCTTCTAATAAGTGCTTAATAGTTTATTTATTCTGTGATGTAACTTAACAGCACAATTTAAAAAAATCGTGCTGATATTAAAATAAATGTGTTATATCAGAATCTTGTTTCAGAATTGGATTGGAACTGGAAAACGTGGATCGGCCCGCCACTAGTTTCTATATCACATCTAGATTCTTGAGCAAGACCCGTTAAGCCCAAGTTGCTTCAGAGAGACTGCCCACAGTAGTCATAGATTGGAAGTCACGTTGGATAAAGGGTTCTGCTAAATCCTGTAAATTAAAAATGCCCCTTTCTTTTTCTAGTCTCTGGTGGGATAACGACAGCTCACCAGGTTCCTGCAGTGTCCTCGGTGTCTCAGCCTGCGTACTCTCCACCCACACTGGACGTTCCGGACTCAATTCTCTCTCCCTCGCCTCAGACGCTGCCCACCACGAGTCTGCCCCCGACTATCCATAGTGCCCCTGCATTGTTGGGCCTTCCCCCCACCCAGCCCACTGCAAAGGTGAGTATTTCTAGGTGTCACAATTTAAACAGCTTGAGTTTCCATAAGACAAAATATGTCAAACTAGAGCTTGTGAAGCTGCTTCATGGTGCCTGAATTGGGCAGCAAGTTTAAACCAGTAAGTCGTTGCTAATGACTGCACCACCAGTTCAGCTACATCTGGGACAGCTGGTGGTGTAGTGGTGGGGTTGTTCGCCCTGAGATCAGAAAGTCATAGGTTTGAATCCCAAGACCGCTGGAGGCAGGTGCCGTCCCCCTTCACTGCTCCCCGGGCGCTGTGTTCCCATTTAAGAAATTTAATCCATTTACAAATTGATTAAATGTCTTAAATGCAGAGGAGGAGTTTGGAGCTGTTCACACTGTGGGCTGTGGCGTGTTCACACAGGACACAATGGTCACTAACACTTCATGCTGCTCAGTTTCATTTTCTGTTTGTTCTTTTCAGAAAAAGGGAGTCAAGCGCAAAGCTGACACAACAACCCCCACAACACTGGCTGTGCCGCTCAGCATGGGCGTCGGGGGCCTGAGCCTGGGGATGGGTGGCGGGGAGGACTCCCCTCTCACCCTCTCGGCCCTGGGGTTCGACCCCGGGCGTGGCATTAGTCTCGGCCCCTCCCACGGGGGCGGCCTGGTGGGGGGGAAGGTCCCCGCCAGGCGCGGAGGTAGCGGCCGGCCCATCAAGCCGCCCCGGAAAGACCTGCCGGACTCGCAGCACCAGCACCAGCAGGGGCGGCGCGTCAAGCTCACCCAACAGCTTCGCTACTGTAGCGGGATCCTTAAAGAACTGCTGTCCAAGAAGCATGCCGCCTACGCCTGGCCTTTCTACAAACCGGTGGACGCGTCTTCGCTGGGGTTGCACGACTACCACGACATCATCAAGAACCCAATGTACCTCAGCACAATAAAGGTGCTTATTGGTTTTAATACATTATTAGTGTTAATGTGTATTTTATTTGATTATTGATGAACGGTAGTAATGCTGCAGTATCTGCTAGTAATTCTAACTGAAATCTGGTTGTTCTGCAGCGTAAAATGGACGGACGGGAATACAGAGAAGCGTTACAGTTCGCAGCCGACATCCGACTAATGTTTTCCAACTGTTACAAGTACAACCCTCCTGATCATGATGTGGTGGCTATGGCCAGAAAGCTGCAGGTAAAAAAGTTTTATGACTTCTGACTGTATATGAGAAATAAACAGTAGTAATGATGTGGTACATAGCTTTTACTGATTTAATTTGTGTTTTGTTGTTGTTGTTGTTTTTTTTTTCCTAATCACAGGATGTCTTTGAGTTTCGTTTTGCTAAAATGCCTGACGAGCCCCTGGATTCTCCCCCACCTCGTTCCTTGGGCGATGGTCTTGGTGGTCACTCCTTTTCGTCTTCCTCGTCTTCCTCCTCTTCATCGTCAGGCAGTGAGATGAGCAGCGAGAGTGAGAGTGAAAGCTCTCACAGCTCTGACAGTGAGGAGGAGCGGGCGCACCGCCTGGCCCAGCTGCAGGAGCAGGTCTGTTCACACACACTTACCGAAAACCTGTAGCAGGATATTCACACGCAGTAACACTCGGCTTTGATTAAATTATCCGTCTTAAGTATAAAATTAATACAAAGCCGAGGTGCATCTTCACAATGTCTGAGGTACTGACAGTTGAGCCTAAATGTGACCACTCACAGATAAAACAGAGAATGGTGATAATCTGGTTTCAGTGGTGTGTGTCCAGGTGTGGAATATAGTATATGGATAGACGTAAAGTTAACAGTTGGTTGTCTTAGCTGATGTTGATGACGGAGAAATGGCCGAATGTAAAAGCCTGAGTGCCTTAGATTAATGGTGCTCAAACTTTTCACCATTAAGGCCCACCCAAATATCACAGCATGTTGCCAAGGCCCACTTTGCCACAATAGATGATCTTAAATAACCAACTGTGGAAAATGGCCTGTCTCAATTTAAGATTCACGGCCCATCAGTGGTCCCCGGCCCAGTGGTTGAGAAACCTGGCCTTAGACGAGTAGAAACATCACCAGAACTTTGGGTTAGAGCATCTCTGAATTTGGAGCTGGTGTCCTCAGGCAGCAGCAGTGAAGGCCAACCCATAGTTACCTAAGAATGCTGTGACGAGGTCATGCAAGCATTCATTGAAGCAATGAAAGAAAATTTGTGAATCCCTTTGCACTGTGTAAACAACTGGGTCCATGTTTTATTACCTGGGGGAAGTGATGGCACCAGGATACACTGAGGGAAGGGAAGGGGTGGTAATGGCCTAGTGGTAAACTGTACAGTATGGACTTGCCTCTGAACCAAGGATTCTTAATCAAGGGTCTTAACCAAGGTTTTAAATCCTACCTTCAGCATAGCACCCCTGTGTCCCTGAGACGCTCCAGCGAGAATGCCCCCTACATGTGTGGAGCAGGGCCTCCTGCTGGGCAAGGACATGCCAGATGCCATGCTGCATACATGGTTTGGGAGGACAATGAGGAACGTTACAAAGGTTTCTAGATTCCCCCAACCTTAATTCAATCAAACATCGGTGGGAAGGCTAAACCACAGGACATCAAGAGTTTTGTAAAATCTATGCCGAGGGTCAAAGCTGTTTGATGGTATGCAAAAAGACCTAAAAGCATATTGGGCAGGTATATATTTTGTCACTCATGTACAGTAAGCCTTCGCTTAATCGCAGCTTCAGTCTCTTGCAGATTTTTTTCCAGAGAACTGAGCTAATTTTCACAGAAAAGCCAGCGTTATTGCGGGAACTGCAATTTTTTGCTCTTGTCCACCACGCCTCCTTGTCTTCACGCCATTTGGTAGTTTGGGCAGACGCAGTCCAGAATTTAAATTTTTTGTTTACTTTTTAAAGCCTGTGTTTTTATTGGCGTGTGAACTCATTACTGTATTTACCTGCTTATGCCAAAGAAACCGCGCTGCATGAGTTACAGTCCAGTCTAAACTTTACAGCAGTGTAAACTTTACAGCATGGATATGGGTTCACTTTTACATTTTCTTTAAGGGTGAGGAGTTTAAAATTAAAATGTTTTGGAAGCATATTTAGGGTTTACACTTAAAATGCCTAAAAGTGCTTCTAGTTTTTTAATCACTATACTTGGGGGGTTTTGGAATGTAACTGTATCGCATCCAAAAGTTGTTTCACTACCCAGCCATTCAGGGATTTCAAACATGGATCGGTCTCATCTCTGATTTGTGTAGTGATGCCCAGGACTTGAGACTTTATATCAAGCTGAAGCTTTGCACTGACCTTAGTGACTTTCAGCCAAACGTTTTATAAAAGTTGTTTGTGCACAATAAGAATTTACCTGTTTTTAGCAGTGGGGTTAAAAGTAATTCATTAATCAGAAGAGTTGTCTGGTTACTTTTGGATATGTAGTGTGTTTGCGGTGCATTATGATTATTCATTTCTTTTTCAGTAAAGTACTTTTATAATTTTTTTGCATTATAATGATTTTTCTGTTTGCATTGGCACAGCTGAGGGCCGTACACGAGCAGCTGGCTGCTCTCTCCTCCGATCCCATCATCAAACCAAAGAAAAAGAAGGAGAAGAAAGATAAGAAGAAAAGGAAGAAGCCAGAGAAACACAAACGGAGTAGGACTATAGCAGAAACTGAAGTGGTTATCCGGACCCCCAAGGCACCGAAAAGTACACAGGCGACAAAAAGTAGAAGCACCAGCAAGGCAGCGGCATCCTCCACTCAGAGCAAGAGAGGGTCCAGCAAGAAGAGCAGCAAGAGCAAGTACGTCTCAATACTCTCAATACTTACTAATTCTATCTGGGACGGAAAATGTTTTTAGATCGCAATAAATGTGTAAACATTTGATATATGGGTCAGTTTTGTAACACCTAAATATTCTGTCTGGCTGTTTGTTTTTTAAGTTGAAAAATAGGTGTAAAGGTACAAAAACCTACATTCTATATGTAGTGTCTCTCCCATATATGTACTCACTTCAACTTTCGAAAAGTCAGAAGTTATTTGTAATTTTTCTGTAAGTTAATGTCAAAGTATCATGTGGTGCGACCAATAATATCAATAACTATATTACATTCAAAATAAAATCTCATTTGTGTAGCTGAAACATTAAAAACTGATTTATTTGTTTTAAGATAAATTGTGGTCACAGGACATTTTCCTGCTATAATATGTCACTGACCCATATATTTCCATCTTTTCCATCAATGTACGGTGTGGTTGATTTGGGTGATCTTAAAAATATTCAAATTTTTTGGAAAAAAGCTTATTGCAGTTCTTTTGCTAAAGGCCTTCATATTTGTACTTCTGTCACACCATGATTTTTTTTATTTCAAACCCATTGTGGTCCACAAAGGAAAATAACATTTTCTCATACATACAGTTAGGCCCATAAGTATCTTCAAACATACATTGTGTACATTACCGAATGCTGAGGTCTTTCGTGGAACTTCTGAAATGGGAACTCTTTAATCTACATCTATGTTCTTGATTGTTCTTATTTTTACAATATAGTGCAGCATATATTTAACATTGCATTCCACAGTTCTTTAAAGCACGGTGAGTCATTGTGGGTTTTTCTTGCTCCTCAGATCCTCCAAGAAGTCTCAAGCGGTGTCCTTCAGCTCCCCCGCCCTGGTGCTTCCTCCCCATTATGATTCTGAGGAGGAGGAGGAGACCAGCCCCATGAGCTACGATGAGAAGCGGCAGCTGAGTCTGGACATAAACAAGCTCCCTGGGGAGAAGCTGGGGCGAGTCGTGCACATCATCCAGTCGCGCGAGCCCTCGCTGCGGGACACCAACCCCGAGGAGATTGAGATTGACTTCGAGACACTCAAGCCGTCGACTCTGCGGGAGCTGGAGAGCTACGTCACCAACTGTCTGCGCAAAAAGCCACGACTGCCCAGTGGTAAGAATAGACCTTTCCCCCCTGTTTCTTACTCAGAAAGGAAAATTAAAATTAAAAATGTGTTCTATGTGTTTTAGTAAAAGGCAGGGCAAATTTGATGCAGATTGCTACATATTTAAATGCTGATAGGGAAAGGTACTGGCCATGGATCACACCTCCCAACCAATGGAGACGCTCTTCCACTTTTGATGTTTTTTCATGCTGCCAATTCCGTGTCACGCATGACTGAGCTATGGCAAAGCTATATGATGGATACATAAAACTGAAGAAGAATTGCAGGAGAAACAACAACCAAGACATAATCAACCCAGGAAAATACCAAAACAATCTAAAGCGTTTTTTTGGTATTGCCACCAGTGATGCACTGAAAACAGTGAAAAAGGAGGAAGAGACCGTTTTTGATCAAGCAGCGCCGAGATGTTGTCATGCAGCATGGCGGGTGTTGATGTACATAATAAAAGTTGCTAGAAATAGAACATGATAAAACGGTTATTGCACAGTGAACTAATGTTAGTGTTTAATTTAGAAATATGTCAAAATTATCTGGTTTATGCTGTAAATTCATATATTGGACTTTTTTTGAGCGACTTCTAAATATTTGTGGGTTCGCTTAAAAACGTGCCCAATTCTTTCTGTCCAAACATAGAATAAACATACGGTTGTGGAGAGCATGTTTGTTCCTCAATCATTATGAATGAACTGGGACTCTCTTGGGGACAGAGGTCTTAATACTCTACCTTAACTATAAGGCTACATTACCTGTACAGGATCCCAGGGATCCTTGGGTTGCGACAGTTTTGACATTCCTGTGTCACTCCCGTGAATGCTTTTCAAAATTGAGGTGTGAGTGTTTCGGCATACGCCATTAGAGTTGTGCTGACAGACTACATTGGTGAAGTAGTGTGGTTAAAAAATACGCAGTTTCGGTGACTTAGTTTTGTTTTTATGTTCTAGATTATGATTTAACTGTTATGATCAGTAAGTGACTGGCTAGGGAGTGAGTGTCGACTCATAAATTCGGGTTACATTACTGATGTAGGCACAGATCTGTGTGTAACTCGAAGAACCCTGGTACCTACTTAGTGAAATGTATCCAAGCCTGCAGACACTCTAGTGTTTCTGTAAACAGAATTTGAAAATCTGTGCAGCTCAGTTTTGCTCAGCACTTGCTGCCACTAAACAGCCCTATACCCTTCAGCCTGGTGAGGGAAGCAAACACGGTTTGCACATTAATCTTTTAACTGAGGAGGCGTCTGAAGTATTTTGTATTTAAATTGTTTGTACTTTTAGCAAATAAAGCAGCCAAGCTTTGAAGCCAGTGAATAAATATTTTGTGTATAACGTGTGTGGAATCAGTGCTTTGCATCATTGACGTAATATTTGTTTGCTTGGGGTGTATTACAGTAACAAAAAAAGGTGGTGTGGGCAAGTCCCGGGAGGAGCTGGCCCTGGAGAAAAAGAGGGAGTTAGAAAGGAGGCTGCAGGACGTTAGTGGCCAGCTCAATTCAGGCAAGAAGCCTCCCAAAACAAAAGGTAAGGATCCGTGTTCTACTGGAACCCTTCTGAAAGTGTTGAGAAGGGTCGAGTTGACTGTTCTGAAAGTTTGGTATCAGATACCAGAATACTGGATGTGTTGATCAGTTCCTATTCATTTGATCATTAGAATATAAATAGTCTGACATGACTGAATTATGTTGTGTAATGTT
>JBBMFX010049725.1:0-11255 GCA_037832545.1 Rhabdalestes septentrionalis
ATTATTATTATTATTATTATTATTATTATTATTATTATTATTATTATTATTATTATTATTATTATTATTATTAACTTGGTCATGGTCAGGACCAGGGGTAGCTTTAAGGCCAGGTTTATGTTTGTGACTAGGGTTAGTTTTAAGACCAGATTTAGGTTCAAAACAAGAGTTAGCTTTAAGGATCAGGACCAAGGTTAGGTTTAGGACCAGAGTTACGTTTAGGACCAGGGTTAGTGTACGTAAAATAAAATACAATTAAGAGAACTTTTTTATATTGTTTTGCTTAGGCTTAATCTTCTGAGAATCTAGCCTGCAGCGTGTATGTGTGATGTCAGTTTGAGCTCAGTTCAACAACTATACAGCAGGAAAAATATGAGAATCCATTAAAATACTGCAACTTGTGATATGAAAATGCTACAGAAACAGCTAAACTGCCTAAATGTAAAATATACTTATGTTTAGATGCATAAAAACAAAGAAAGGCCTCTATAACTTTTCTAGGATATATGTATCATACTGTGCTGAAAAATAAAAAGACATACATCCAGTGAAGTGCACAGGTACTGAGCTTTAAAAGCAAGAAAAAGGACAAAATGCAGGTAACCAGAACAGTTCTTTCAGAACATACATGTAAGTTCCTTCCTCTTTCCAAAATTTTCTGGAGTTACGCTAGGGATATTGTTCCCTTTGAAGGTCCAGTGAAAGAAGAAATATGTATGATTCATTTTACTTCTCCTTCACATTAACAAGTATTCTATTATACTGCTGTACAAAACCTGCTAAATTACAATGTTTTGTGAATTATTGTGGTATCACAAACACACACACACAAACAATGATTGTTTTTGCCATAAAAACTCCTATATTCTGGCAGAAAAAGTGCATGTATACACAGCATTTCTTGCAAGGGAGTAGAACACAATTCACCCCAGGCTAGAGGCACCTGTCATCCTCTGACAAACATACATTTCCCTCTGCCCTCTAGAGCTATACAGGCTACATGCCCAAACTGCATATAGGCGTAAAAACAATGAGAAAACAGTTTGTTCACTCTACAGCTAAATAAATTCACATTCATGAGTCATTTACATAATCATCCAGCTAAAGAAATATTTTGAAGAATAACTGCCAACAAACCACACATGTAAAAGTGAATGCAAAAGTAAATGAAAAAATTAATAATAAAACAGCATGGGGTGGGGCCGAATCCAAATACAGTATTCGGAAAGTCACAAATAACGTGTTTTTTTTTTTTTTTATAAATATGTTATTTGGACAAATACTATATCTAAATATAAATAAAAATATTTTTATTTTACTCCCCCATCACATGCTCGCGTGGTTAGGTGCTCGCTCTGCAATCTGAAAGTCATGGGTTGATCCTGAAGACCGCTAGGCTCCTCTGAGGCTCCTCTGAGGGAGTAAGGTACCGTCCCCACACACTGCTCCCTGGCCACCGTGTTCCTGCCTGCCAGTGTTTCCCTTGGTGAACTGATTAAATGCAGAGGAGGACTTTCGTGCTGTTCACACTGTGTGCAGTGGTGTGTTCACGTATGACTGATTGATCACTTTCACTTTTAGATATTCTGCTTCTCCGCCCCCGGACAGAGTTTGCACGCACTGCATTTAAATTTTACTCGAATACAAATACAAACACAGATACGAATAGCTCCTACTCTCCACACCCCTAAAACAGCATTTGCTGTAACTATATTCAATGAACAACATAATAAAAAATAAAATATTTAGTTATATTTTTGTTGTATTCCCTTTTTTTTAGAAAGAAATATTTGCTGTACTTCTCAGAGGATAGTTGCAGTAAATACAAAGAGAACCACATTAACCCAAATAATGATGGTTAGGTGTTCCTGCATGTGAGGTTGTATGGTCAAGTACATAATTGATGAGAATAAAACAACTTTACTTTGCTCCAGGCAGGTCACTGAGGTTAACTGGACTCAGCAGTGGGAGGAACCGATGAGGGTGAGTCGCTTCTGCATCTGTGAACTGCTGTGTTGGATCAGATCAGAAGATGAAGAAAATGAGGATCGGGATGCCTGGGCCAGCAGGTCAATGTACTCACCACCAGTCCTGGCTCCATGTGTGTTCAGCAGCTCCTTAGACTTTGGAACGACTGCGGCGAGGCAGGAGTTTCATGGCTAAGGTGGTGAGGTGGTGAGGTGGTTCGCGTAACTCCCATCTACAGTCTACCTGGTCAACTGCCCAAGAAGTGACTGACTTACTCTGGGGCAATTCCTGTGCTGCTCTGGCAAACCTCCCTAGTGACCCCCATGCCCATAAAGCCAGAAAGAAGACTGCCCCATGCTTGGTGTCAACCGTGCATGCTGGCGGCTAAAGAAAGTCTGGTTCCAAGCCTAGCTTCTGGGGTAGCACCTGAGCTGAGAATGCAGCCTCCAACACCTGCCACGAACACAACAGCTCCTCTGCTGGCTGTGAGGGATGCCTTCCTGGGTGCTCCTCTTGTCTCCACACTGGTTTCCAGGCTGGCTCCCATCGCAGCAACAATGTTAGGACCAAGGCTAGTACCCAAGCTAGCACCCAAGACTCCTATGTTGTCTCTGAGGACCATGCTCACGCTAGCTCCGAGGACCTGCATCAGAAGATTGGGACACACACGGGCCACTCTGGCCACTCCAAAGGCAGGCCAGAGGAGCACCCATCAGAGGGCAGCCATGTGGGGCCCACAGTGTCCACATTTTTTAATTGCTGTGTGTGTGTCTGTGTGTGTGTGTGTTCTGCCTATCAAAACACATTTGTTTTATATGAGATACGCTGTTTACGCAAAAATTTGACACTTCATAATCATTTGTCTTACATTATTAATAGGACATAAACATCTTTACATTAGTGGTCTCAAAAGAACAATGAAAGTTGTCTCTATAAGATCAGAAGTACAGTTGTCAAACTCCACCTACTGTATAGCAACTTTAAAGTCTGCAGTCCCTTGGGAGTGAAAGGACAGAGAGCAGCAGTGAAATGACACTGCAATGAGGCGAATAAGAGAAATTCTCAGACTCGTTCTCATAGAAACATTTCTAGAGATAGTTTCACTCCGTAATGATCTGTTAAACCCTCTCCTATACTTGGTAAGCTCACAGATAGTAGGCGCAAGGCTGAAGGGCATGTGAATGCAGTTTAAAAACAACTGGGCAAAAGCAAAGTAATGAATACACTCTGGAAAACTGCTAGCTGCAGCTTAGGCCATATTCATCCTCTGGCTAACCCCACCAAATCAGCTGGCCAAGTTCATGCAACATGCTGTGCTAACCCTATTAGTCCTTTAGCTGATATCAGTGCTCTTGTGGCCACATTTTTGAGGGAGGGGTGTTTCTCACTCTGGCCAGTCTGCAAAGCATGTATCATATCAAACAAATAAGATGGCAATGGAAAATGTCCCATATCAGTTTACTCATTAGGCCCCAGGGAAAAGTCCAGCTCTTCATTTAAAACCCTTCAAAAAGCAGCTCACTAAATGCACGGAAACGTCATTCTTTGGCTTGTGTTGCCTTAGTGTTGCTCCAGTACATCTACAAGAATCTTTCAAGAATTATAATTTTAATGCTTCTTACAAAGCACTGTTCTTTTATGTTGTAGATAATTGCTAAGTATAATCGTTGTGATGATATAGAATTAGCACAGTAAATAGCAGTTGTGTTAGAGGGCAAACAAATGTTGATGATATAAGGAATACACTTTTATGCAAATACACAGCCCCAGTGTTGTGGGGACATCCATAGTCCCACTATATCCATAGTCCATATTAGGAAAACAAAGGGTATTTAGCCAACATGTTCCATACTATGTAGCCCCAGTCCTGAGGTATGGGCAATGGTGTAGCTACTAATTGATTCTGGCTACAGATGTCCCTGGTCTTAAAATCTAGAAAAATCACTAGAAGTTTGAAACATGGACAAAACTGAAACAATTTTAATCGGAACCCCAGCACTCACCAGCAACATTTCCACAAACCTCACCTGCGAGATTGCTGGCTCTCGCATCAAAACATCTAATTCTGTCAAAACTTTAGGAGTAATCTTCAACTCCACACTCTCCTTTCAGCCTCACATTAAAACTGTCACCAAATCTGCATTCTTTCATTTACGACGCATTGCCCAACTGCGTCCCTTCATCACTATCAAAGATGCTGAAACTGTCATCCATGCATTTGTCTCATCATGCATCGATTACTGTAATGCCCTTTTCATTGGTCTACCTGCCAGCTCCATCTCTAGATTACAATATATTCAGAACACTGCAGCTAGAATTCTCACTCATACCAAGCTCTCTGCTCATATAACCCCAATCCTGTCTGATCTCCATTGGCTCCCAGTTGTCTGCCGTATCAAATTCAAAATTCTTCCCCTCGTCTTCAAATCTATAAATGGCTTAGCTCCCACCTATCTCTGTAATCTGCTTGCCCCCTACATTTTGACTTATTCACTACGTTCCTCCGATTCTGTTTTTTTTGTTGTTGTTGTCCCTTGGTACGAGCTATAGCACTGGCTGTTTAAAATAAGGTCTTGCAACAATGAATTGTTTAACCTTTTGACAAAACTACTGTCACATGTTATTATGGTATGCAGTATTACCATTACAATATTACCATTACAACAAGATGGCAAGTAATCAGAACAGGCCGGTGAGTCCTGTTTTAAATAAATGCGATTTAATTATAAAATGTGCTGATGTTGCACAGAATATAGCAGTAATGATATGGTAACTACCAGAGCCCTGCATTTGGTGGGTTTAAAGTTCCCGCCGGTGGGGGGAACAGAGGAGCGGGAGTGGGTCCCAAAATATTTAACAGAATAGCAGCTGAAGTTGTCGATACAATTAAGAAGGACGACAAAGCCGAAATTGGCAGACAAAACATTTTCCCTCCAAGCTGGTTGTAAGGGTGTTTTTTTGCCTCTCTCTTTGTCATCTGAAAGTAACAGAACACTGATCTTTTTTTACTTTTTTACTCTATAAACATATTACATACATATTTTTTACATCATCTATGTATTTTCAGAAATTCAGCGGGAAAGGGCGGTAATGGTCAGAAATTTCAGCAGGAACGGGATTTTAAAAATAGTCCCGTGCAGGGCTCTAGTAAGGACAATGCGTTTTAATTGAACTCGAGTTAGCTTCCATTGGACAATAGAGTTCTTCTCCATCAAAAGTGTAACCATACAGATGTAAATTCCAGTTTGTCTAATTATGTCTAGCTAGCTGTTTTGAATTGACATACCTTCTTCAAATTAGCCATAAACCATTGGAATACTATTAAATTTGATTGTTAAATCAGTGAAACTCACTGTACAAGATCTACTGAGAACATAGACATATATTATGGCCTTAAAACGCAAATCTAATAAAAACAAATAGCTATATTGGCTAAATATGAATGCTGTAGAATTGTATTCCTAGCATGCAATTTTAGAAACAAACAAGTAATCCATGATCCTTTAATTTTTTAAAGTAGTATCATGCTGTCATGCTCCAGGGATGAGGTGATCAGAGGAGACACACTTGCAAACACCAGTGGACTTTATTTACCTGGTCATCCTGGGACAAGTGAAGGGTCACGTATGACCAGCAAGAACAAACACACAAGCAGAGATATTTGTACAAGTTCAAAATGTGGAACACCTGGGAAAGAGGCAGGGACAGGAAACCAGACACGGCTAAAGATTAGTGGAGAACCAAGAGTCACATGGCATAGGAAACAAAGCTGAAACTGACAAAATGTGATGGACTGTGACACATGCAGGACACCAGTGGTGTTGAGCAGGCAATAAGGGCAATGATGTCTGCCATTGTAAACACTTTGGAGGAGTCACAGAGGAGATCAGCTTCTGCACCAAGGATGCCTTCAGCTGTGACAGGCACACTAAACCAATCTAGTTCTGCCAGGCCTGAAACGAGTGCCAGTGTAGCAGTCCAGCAAGACATGTGCAGGTTCAAGTTTTCTTAGCAGTTTATCATGGATCATTAATATCTGATGACTTCAAACCTAATTGGTGTTTCAATTGTTCTCAAGATCTTTTCCAGGGATGTTCAGAAAAGATGGACCTTTGCGTGGAAAACAGAGGTTCTCTGCACCTGCAAAATGTATAATTAAAACAGTCACCCTTACGTTTTTGCACTACTGGCACCAACTACAACAATGCTTACAGTTGCAGATGAAATGTGTCTTATTCAGGCTGGCTTGGGGAAGAAACTAATGTCTTTGCCTGAGGACATCTCACATGATGAGGTAACCTTCTACTGTGCTTAATGCCTAATATAAATATTTATATACTTTTTGGCATTATCTCAATAAATACTAATCTCCTTTGTGTGTGTTCTGTAGTTATGCTTCAACAATTTGGCAGCCACAATATTTGAAAACTAATTTATTCTGCTGATTGTTTCTCTGCCATTCCGCCTGGCTTATTGGTTCTCTTACTGCTGTTGCCTGAAATAAACTGGACTTACACTATCAACTTTTTGCTGTCTGTGAGTTTGCCACCGGGCCGCTGTCAGCCCTCTGCCCTGCTAGCGTCTCTACCATGCTCGGCTCTTCTGATGGGTGCTTTCTCCTAATTAGTCTGCTGTTTTGGTGAAGTGGCGTTCCAGGGTCAGACTAGCGTTGTTTTGTCTATGTCAGGCAGTTTTGCCTGCGTATGGCTCTCACTTGGTCAGTACTGGTCTTGGGCAAAGGTTGTTCTTTCTTTCCTTCTTCTTTTCTCTTTTTTGCCTCATTTTGCATCTCACCTCCGGAATGGATATTGGATTTTCACCATCGCATCTAAGGGCCCTGAATTGCCGTCCGCATCTTGACTCTGTGACGGATGAGCACTGCCGGAGTTTAGGGGTTCTCCAGCGTCCACGGTACATTCACCTCTTACGGCGTGTGTTCAGGAGTACCTTCTGCTCTAAACCCGAAGCCCTTCCGTGCATCTGGACTAACCATCGGCTGTCTGCTTCCAAACAACTTCCTGCTGGTCGCGCTCTAAATTTATCTCAGGGGTACTCAGCATCGTACTGCAACTCCGAGTTCTGTTCGTCACTTTGCACTACTGAACTGTCGGTCAATATCGGACAAAGCACCTTATCTTAATGAAATTATCACTGACAATAAATTTGACATTTTTCTTCTCACTGAAACCTGGCAAGCTCCGGATGACTTTATACAGTTAAATCTTCTTGCACCTGATGGATATAAGTATTTCACCCGACCTCAACTGCATGGCAAAGGGGGTGGTCTTGCTGTCATTTACCGGGACATTATTCGCTTCAAACAACTTGACTTTCACAATACAAATACATTTGAATACATGGTTTTGAAAGCTGACTGTCTTATAATCATCTTAATCTACCGTCCTCCTAAAGCCCTGTCCAGCTTTTTCTCTGAACTCAGTGAACTGTTAACATTTGCCTGCTCATTGTCATTTCCGATTTTTCTGCTTGGTGACTTCAATATACATGTTGATACAGTTTACCCCAACACTACCCAATTACTGTCTGTTTTTGAATGTTTTAATCTTACACAGCATGTTTGCGTTCCTACACATACTCGTAGCCATACCCTGGATTTAAGATGAATATCTATGTGTAAAGATGATTATAATTCTTTTCTATAACCTATTCCTATGTCATGAATCTAATTTCAGGTGTTAGGCCGAACCACACATCAGCTGAAACAGATGCACAAGGGTCTTAAGGAGGCTGGACTTTGGCCACTCAATGGAAGACCAGATGTGGTGGAATATATCTTTCCAAACTCAGAGTATGACTACTCTCCTCAGGTGAACACAAGCCCAACCAAGCCTTTTCTATTTGTTGTATGCATTTTTTAATTGTAAAATACATATGTATTTCAGATGATTCTGCAGCATATATTGTGGCCCCAGAACTCTGACAAGGAAGATGAGGATGAAGAGCTTGAAGCTAACACCAGATCCCACATTGCTGGCTACCTGCATCAATTTATTGACAATGGTATTTATTTAATTGCATATTTGCATAAATGAAAGCTGATGTATTCCAATATAATGTATACCTAGTGGTACACACAGTCATTACAATTAGTTTACTCTGTGTGACAGTGCCGAGCTACAGCACCTAGTGGTACATACAGTCATTACAATTAGTCCACTCTGCGTGACAGTGCCGATCTACAGCATCTAGTGGTACATGACAGTCATTAAAATTAGTTTACTTTGCCATTCAAGTTCTTATTGTTAACATGGACAAAGTAGGCATTCCGATGTTTGAGTGCTTCAAAGAGCCAGCTACGCTAGGTCGGAGGTGGGCTAGATGGCTAAATTCATTTGAGCTGTTTGCGGATGGGAAAGGACTTATCGTCGAGGAAGGTACAACTGCTGCAAAACTACGATGCAGGAGGGCGTTGCTGCTACACCACGTAGGGCCAGACATGCAAGACATATTGTTCACCCTGCCCAATACAGGTGAAGTGGCTGATTATGATGTTGCAGTCCTTGCTCTAAACAATTACTTTGTACCATTTTATACAGCTTTTGGGTGGCAATCGTTTCATTCAGTTTTGCAAAAACAAGGTGAAACTGTGCAAAAGTTTGCCACCCCACCAGACAGGCAGCTAAGGACTGTGCCTTTGGTGCCGACACGGAAAATCAAATTCATGATGTGGTAGTTGCACGATGTTCCTCAACTTATGTGCGTCGCAAACTTCTAGAGGAAGGTCACTATCTCAGTCCGAGCACTGGAGGATGCTTCACTCTGCATGAGGATTGAGGCTCAGATGTCTGTGACAAAGGAGGAAGAAGCAGAGCACGCCAAAACTGAAAATGTGAATCGGGTAGGTCAAAAGCAAAATAAAGCAAGATTAAAGGGGCTGCAAAAAACACAAAAAGGAAAGTCTGGACAAAGCTGGTATAGATGTGGAAACACAGACCACTTTGGGAAAGATCCAAATGATCTTTACACATGTAAAGGTAAGGACCACTTTTCCAAGGTATGCAGGACTAAAAAACTTAAACAAGCTGTCAATAATGTGGAAGAACAAACAAACAATGTATTTGTGGTGAAGGATGACTTGATGCAAAATAGGCTGAATGTATGCTTGGGAGGAGTAAACTTAAAGATGCAATCTGCATTGATGAGAAAACCTGGACACACCTGAAACAGAGACACATAAAATTCCATTGTTATGTTCTGACTGCAGAGAAGAAACTGTGCACCTATGCCTCTGACCAGCCACTGCCAGTGATGGGAGCTTTCAAGTGTGAGACCAAGGTAGGAAATTCCAGTAAGTACACTGAATTCATTGACATTAACGGAAATGGTGAGCCTCTGTTGGGAAAAGACACAGCTGCAGAACTTGGAAAACTAAAAATTGGCATAGACATTGCAGCAATTGCAGATTTTGAAGCAGTCAGTACTGGCACATTTCCCTGACGGCTTTCGGGGTGTGGGGAGACTTAGAACTAGGTGAGTCAGTCTCCACATCAATACAGATGTTTAGCCAGTAGCACAACCATTAAGGCGGATACCTTTTAACTTAAGAGAACCTGTATATAAAAAGATAAAAGAACTGTTAGACATGGACATTATTGAAGCTGTGAATGCTCCTAATCCATGGGTCAACCCCGTGGTAATTGTGCCCGAAAGCCAATTCTGAAATTAGGCTGTGCCTTGATATGTGCAAGGCCAACTCTGCCATTATCAGAGAACGATACCCCATACCTCCTGTTCATGAAATGGGTATGAATGGGTCCACAGTATTCAGCAAACAGGATCTCAAGTGGGGATATCACCAGCTGGAGTTGACACAAGCCTCACGCCAGATCACAAAATTTGCAGTCCATAATGGGGTGTACAGATACAAAAGACTGATTTTCGGGGTATCTTCAGCTAGTGAGCAATACCAACATGAAATTGCCTCCGCACTAGCTGGAATAAAAGGAGTGGAAAACATTTCAGATGACATCATTGTTCATGCCACAGACCAGAAAACACATGACCAATGTCTACATGCTGTTCTGAAACGTCTAAAGGAATGTGGACTCACACTAAACCCTGAAAAGTGTGAACTGAACATGGATTGTCTAGTTTTCATGGGAATATTGCAGACAAAGAAAGGAATTGGGCCTATGAAAGAAAGAATAAGAGCAATAGTGGAAGCCAGAGAGCCTAAAAATGCTTCAGAGGCGAGAAGCTTTCTAGGACTAGCTTGCTACAGCAGCCGTTTCATTCCGAGATTTGCCACTGTGGCAGAGCGGTTAAGACGCATCATCAGAAAGGACACCAAGTTTGTGTTCGGTCCGGAGCAGAGAAAGGCTTTCAATGCTCTCAAATACGGACTGGTGAAGGCAGGAACATTGGCATATTCTGACAAGGATGCACCAACGAGTGTAATTGCTTACGCGAGCCCAGTGGGACTCAGCACTGTGTTTGTACAAAGCCAAAGTGGCAGGATGGTTCCTATTTGTTATATGAGAAGAAGCCTGAGCGACTGTGAGAGGAGGTTTTCTTAAATGGAAAGATAAGCTTTAGTTCTGGTGTGGGCCTGTGAAAGGCTCCATCTTTATGTGTACGGCAGACAGTTTGAGCTAGTCACTGACCATAAACCATTAGAGTCAATGTATAGCCCACGATCTAAACCCTGTGCCTGTGTGGAGAGATGGGAGTTACGTTTACAGCCATATGACTTCAAAGTTGTCCATGTACCCATTGTCACGTCTGTTGGGTGACACTGCCATGAGACAACAACATGCACATGCATTGGAGGAATATGTGAGGTTCATTGCTCGGAATGCCACCCCCAAAGCACTGACAAATAGAGAGGTAGAGGAAGCCTCAAAGACATACCCGGAGCTGACAGAGCTGAGAAAAGCTATACAAACAGGAACGTTTGAAAAGTGCATGGCTTACGCACCCATGAGCAATGAACTATGTATCATAGGCTACATTGTGTTGCACAGAATGTGTATAGTGTTACCACAAGTTTTACGTGCAAGAGCGCTTATGCTCGCACATGAAGGACATCTAGGAGTTGTAGGAACTAAACAACACCTGAGAAGCAAGGTATGGTGGCCAGGCATGGACAAGGCTGCAGCAAAACACTGCAGGGCTTGTCACGGTTGCCAGATCACATCAAGACCAGATGCACCCAAGCCTCTAAGGCCTACACCACTGCCTGATTGACCATGGTGTAACCCAGTTCCTAAAATCATTCCAAAACAAAGAAAACGGAGAAAAAGTAAAACACTTTATTTTCATTGTTA
>JBBMFX010049746.1:0-11255 GCA_037832545.1 Rhabdalestes septentrionalis
CTGTGTTCTAAAGAGCCAGCTGGGTTTGGTTTGGGTGAACTGATCTCCACAGTGCTCTACATCTCCAGGAAGGGGCAAAATAAGCTCAAATTGGTAACATTTGCAAATGCTTTCCCATCTGCCAGGAATACTTACTTTAATCTGGTTAAAGGTGCCCAGGCTGTAATCCCAGGCTGGAACCAGGTAAGGCAAAAGGTTATCCAGGAGTGAGATGAACCTACAAACAAATGAAAACAACACATAGAATGTGTCAGTTTTATTTGTCCTAGTTATGGACTTACTATACCAACTATTCAAATGTTCTTTGGGCTTCTCCTATAAAGTTAACATTTGGCAGGAATATGATTGAAATAATATACCAAATGCTACAAAACACCACAAAAAATATATCACCTGAAAAGTGAAATCCTCATAAATCTAGTGGATGTATCTACTATTTTTCATTAGGAGAATATTACAAGACTATTCTATTTATACACATTTTGATTGACTTTATCTGGAGAAAGTCTTATTTTAATGAGTGGCAAGTATTCTTTCAAAATAATAAGATACTTTCTCTGGCCAAAATAAAAAAGGAAAATAAGTTAAATAATGGTATAATACATGTTTTTTTTATTTTTTTAATTCAAATGTACCTTACATTTGAATAAAAAAAAAAAACGATCAAATAACCGCATGTTAACTACATAAGTAAAGGCCAGTCTCCAATTCTGCACTATTGGATTTAATTACTACATTTACCAGAAAGCGCAGTTTTTATTGTTTTTATTGTGAGAAGTGCCACGCAAATATTATTTGAAAATACAGTGAATCTTGAATCTAGCGAACTGAAACACATGGCTTCAGTGAATATTTATTCTCCCCATAAGGGGACTGTACAGCAAAAGCAAATACATGTTTGAACTGGTCTCTTTTAAAAGAAACAGCAGCTGAGTGTTTGTTTTAGATACAGCAGGCCACTCCATTGTACTGTGTGTTTGTGTGTGAGTGGTGATTTGAAAAGGGTATTACGGGAACTCGTGATTCTTCTCCTTTGTGTAAGACTACCTCAGAATGACGAGTGCGCGGCGGTACAGGACGTCAGGCGGGGTCCCCTCCAGCCGGGGGTAGCGCACCAGGAGGGGCGACTGGAACACGTCAGCGTTTAGCCCCAGGTCACGCTCACACGAAGACTTTATCTTCAGCCCTCGGATCCGCACATCAATGCCCCCATCTGAGGAAAACCACCACACCAGACTCTTTAAGACTGAGACAATTTATTTAAAGGGCACATCTTGTAGAAAACCTAATTTTTTATAATTCAATAGTTTTTTTTTTGTTTATAGTTGTACACACTGTAGTAAACCTTACTGTTCATTTCCCAGTCCACAATCCATGAATAGAAACTAAACATCAAAAACAACCTATTTTGTATTTACTGTTTTGCTGATGTCACAAAATCTTTACCAGCAGGCCAGGCCAAGGCTCTGCAAACCTGATACATATAAGCTCATATACGTGAACTTCTTAAAATGAAGTGCATTTAAATCATTTTTGCTGTTAGTATTTTATGTTCTGGATCACGGCAAGATTTAAACCTGTCCTTTATAATTTAAAGAAACATTCAAGGATTTGCAAGTGGCCCTGATGCTTTTGATGTTTATACTGTTGTATAGCTTTTATTCTAGTGTTTTTGTAGCACTTACATTTATAGCAATGCAAATTTTATCCTGTATCATCATGTACATTATCATTAGATATCCTCTTTGTTGCACCTCAGTATGATTCTGTACTGTTTCTGGTTGAAAGGGATAATAGGCCCTCCATAATTTAATACCAAAACAGCATTTTTGCCTCATTAGCCTTCAGCTATTTAAAAAAACAGACACCAAGAACGGAGGTTGGTACACTTCAGTCACAACCAAGGTTTTGCATACCCAAATACAAACACACACCATTAAGTGAGCATCCTATAAGGCTGTGATGTTGTCTATGGGCTATGGTTGATTTGTGTCTCAGAGCACAGGTGAAGGTTGTGTTACAAATATCTTTTTGCATTTTATTTGCATATTCATATTTGTATATACATCTTTTATTTATTGTTCTCTAAGCTGCTATTATATATTCTTTCAGTTTAACTGTGTAAATACACATATTGTGCTTTTTATTCACTGAGCCATTTCCTTGTGCTAACCAGGATGGAGTCTTTCCCAGTGTTCATAGAGATAAACACCCTGGATACACCCTGGTAGTAAAAAATGGGGAAAAAACAGTGGCCTATTTCTAAGCCTGTCTTTTGTCATGACAATATTTTCGACCAATCAGACAGCAGTGACACAGTCAACTCGACAGCTTGGGTTTGGCTCATGTACGAGTCACTTAATTTGTAATAGAAATATTTGTTGGTGGTACAGCATGGTTCCTTAGCCAATGGAAACGTGCCATATGAAAAACAAACAAACAAACAAACAAACAAAGTTTCCTATTTAATACAGAATCATGCAGCCCTACTTGCTACACAGACACCAGAATGTCTTCATCATTGTAGCATTAACTGTTTGAACCGTTAATCCACCCCCAAGTCTGTGGCTGAATGAAATCTGTCTGCGTCTCACCTCTACACTCCTCGATTCTGATCTCTATGATCGGCAGGTGAATCGTCATATCCTCCAACACACACACCTCCCCAATGAGGTTTCTGCAAATGAAAACTGCATTAGACAGTATTGTACCTCACAGCTTTGAACCACATCTGTGAAAAGGCAGTTTCTGTGGAACTGTGAAGTGAATTTTTGAGGAACTCACTCATCTATATTAACGTCGTTGTATTTCTTAAGATTATCTCCCTCTCCACCAAACACAGTCACTCTTTTAGGCATGTAGGTATCGTCTGTTGAGTCCACCGTCAATATCAGTTTACTAAAGAGGAAAAAAGGAACAGACGAAAATGACAAACAGATAAAATACTACTCTGAGCAGAAGATCTGATTTATACAGTATAAGTCCAAACGTATCCAGACAGTCCTTCTACTGAGTACGTTCAGCTCCTTTCAGCTTCCCCATTTACCCCAAACATCGCCTTAGCTAACAGTGTTTGCTTATTTATTCAGGCTGGAGCTACAAGGCTAATAAAGTCTTGCTTACGTGGTTTCTGACAGTTAATAACACATTTTTATCTATAAATATACTCATATAAATTTAAAAACAGTAGCAGCTGCCATTCTGAATTGTGCCTGAAATTTGTCTGTAGTCTGTTTTTAGATATATTGGCAGGAAAGAGACTTGTCAGTTATATTTGCCTTTTAGCTCCAGTACAAAACTAAAGAAGCAAACTATTTTTAGTGACCTTTTGTAAATTAGATTTTTCCCAACCACCGTATTAAAGCAGTAATAACTGAGGTGTCAGTACTTGACCACAGTGCCTCTCTTCATGTGCAGGCGGACCCAGTGCTGTCCCTGCATGCCATCACTCTCCCAGTACGTCTCGGAGTCTCCATCAGTCAGGCAGCTAGCTCCGCCACTCAGGTCCTCCTTCACAGAATCACATTTACTATCATTCAGACACATAATCGGAATCCAGCTACAGTTGCTTTATACCATTTCACAGATCCTGTTATGTCCATGGTAAGCAGACATTAGAAGCTGCTCTTTCTCTTTATCTATGAGGGGCAAGTATACTCTGACTGGGCGAGTGGTCCCAGTCGGCCGGTGATTTGAGTTAAGTTATTGTGGGTTTTCATTTGTTCTTGGTTTAGTTCAATTTGTATTGTGGTACTGGTGTTGGTCTGCCATCACGCTAGCTCCGTTTCACGTCAAAACTTAACACACCTCACTCAGCTAATCGGAGTCTCCCACAGGTGATGGATCAGGTGGGGTCGACTCAGGATGGCATTTAAAAAGCTTTTCATACGGCAAGTGACAAATTGTTCCACACTCAGCCTGTCTCACTGCGCTTCCCATGCGAAAGGTCAGAACTCCAACGCTCAGCAAGGCTTTTCATATGAAAATTGCTCGCGCCTCTCGAACGGTAACTATGGTGACTGTTCCACTGGCACAGTATGTGCTTGTCCAGCACAGACTGCAACATTATTTTAAACATGGAAACCACAACCTTGAGGATAGGAATAGAATACACGAACAGGACCCATTAACTTAAGGACACCTCTGTCTGTCTGCCTGTCCACACACTTCTCTTCAAAAATGAATGGGGATGCACACTGTGAAAACCAACCCTTAACTTGGCTTGACACCTCATCTTAGTTTCCTAGATGTTTGCTTCCACAAGAGCAACTGCTACTGGAATCGTTACTATCATATCTTTCAGTTGGATGTTATATGTTACACTAAGAACATACAGCTGGAATAATTTAAGTTTTTTTTTAAAGTGAGTTTCCATTTCAGGGGGCAAAGCAAGAAAATATGGCTGGGATTCTTTTTTTTTAAACCACGGTATATATACGATCTTAATAAATCTTTCCTATCAAAGATCATCTTGAATTTACAAAGAGCCACGGGTGATGAGTAAAAAGTGCTACGTTGTATTCTCTCTTTTCGATGTAATTTCAGTGCCATTAACTGTTGTTCAGTGTTTATTGGCTCCAATTCCGACTTGATGCGCTCAGTTTCAGTCGCTGGTTGTTGTCGGGGTTTCTATGCCAGTGTGTTTAGTTCCTTTGTGCAGCTCCTATTTGTCCTTCAAACAATGACAACTGAAACTGAGCAGATCATGTTGAAGCTGGAGCTAATAAATGCTGATCAATCACTTCTTTTACTGAATTGCAGAATAAAAAAGAAAACAATGGTATAAATGTGCAGTGCGGCACAGGCCACTTGCATGGGCTACAGTATAGGTGTTGAAAATAACATACGACCAATCACAACCCAGCCTTTATTCTGCAAATTAGAAAGATATTCAGTAGCAGGATTGGTGAACACTGGTCTTGTATAAAGCCTCTAGCTTTAGCTTGATGCCTTTGACTGGCACTTTCAAACATTCTCATCCCATTCAAATCCTTGAAAATCCCAGTCAGTTTCCCTTTCAAAAGTTGGTGATGACTGATTGTGCATAGATGGAACTGGGCCAATTTCTGGAACCTGGTTTTGGTCTGGTTTAATTGCCGTGTCAATGGTCACCATTGTACATACTGGTGCTAGAAAACTGGACCAACATTGTCATTTAGACCCAGATCTACCGTGAATGTGAAATTAAGCTCTATTCCGGCATCTACCCACCGAGCATGAGGAGACATCAATGCTGCTCACACACTGCTTCACACTGCCCAAGTTTTCATCTTCTTTGACAACGTGATCGTACAGGTAGTGAATGAGGTCCTCATCACACTCAAACATCCAAGTGGGAGGCACATATCTAAAGAACATTAAAAATAACTGTCAGAGTTTTGAGGGGTACTTCATCCTGGAGTGCTTACACTGATCAGATGCTGACTGAGCTGCTTTTATTTACTTTTAGCAGCACTGACCTTTTTGGCATATCTAAAAATTCAGTGTAAATTCTCACTGGTAAAATGAGCTCTTCAGAATTTCAGACAGCAAAGCCATCAGAATAAACAATGAAAGACCAGTATAATACTATTCATGACACACTGTGTTATACGACTCTCAGAACAAAACCTTGCATCCCAGTTTGTCTCATTTATTATAATTCAAAACCTCTAGGTGTCATTTTTCAACATGACCAATTTTCCTGATAGGCCAATAAACAGAAATGTAATTAAAATTAAAACTCTTTACAAACATTTAAGGATTGTTTTTGGCTGTAAAAAATGTTCCTTTTTTGGAGATACAATGTTTAGCTCGGTTTGCTTGTCTGCTTATATTTACTGATTGAGTTTGATTTGTACCTTTTTAGGGTGTGTCATCTAATAAAAACATGATTAATATTCTTGCCTTTCTCACGTTTTTTTTTTCAGCTGCACTCACCTGAGTTTCTGCACAGCAGCCTCATCACGCTCTGCCACTTTGGGTTGCCCACCCAGGCGTAGGCAGTTCACTGCATCCACCACCTGCTCCCACCTGAAAACACATTCAGTATCAGGAGCCTAATCTTTATGACATTCACACTGCTGTGCTGAGAACAGTCCACCACCCAAACAATCTGGACAGCAGAAACTGACCTATGATGAATGGGATACATTTACATCTATTTGTGTCAAGAATGGGTGATGGCGTCAGTACATCCTGTTTCATTCTGTTAATTGTACAACTATACGGTGGATCTAATGGTGTTTCGAATAAAATGGCCAGTGAGCGGAAACACAAGGAAGGTTTCCAATAAAGTGGCCAGTTAGCGAAAGCACAAGGAAGGTGTTTCTAATAAAGTGGCCACTTTGAAGCTACACAAGGTGGGTGTTTCTAGTATAAAATGCCCAGTGAGTGTAAGGTTTGTGTTTCCGAAAAGAGGAAGTTCTAAACATTTGCTATTTTATGATGCTTTATTTCAATTTAACTCAATGTAATTGTCTCTCTTATGAATGCATAAACACTAAAGATGTCAACTTTGCCTAGTAATTCATTGCTTTGCACTGACCGTAATCAGAAGTGCTTTAACAAGGAAAGGTGTTTCTTCCAAGTGTCAGTACTGAATTCACAGTTTGGGTCATTGTTTCACTACAGCATAAACAATCAGGGAACACACAGACATTCACTTCTTATGTCTTGTGATTATGTGCTGACTTCCAGTACAGTTCATTTTACTGTATATTAAACTGTGTTACTTTTGTCATACTTGTGGATTTTTTTATGGTACGCTGATATCACCCATATCTTTTCTTCGCTGAAGTTAAGGAAACACTTGTTCACCTTCTCCTTTCATGTCAAAACTCATCAGAGTGTAAATACCTGAATCAAACTAAGGTGGACTAGTTCATCTTTTAAAGTCTTTGTATTTCTTTTGTTGCTTTCATACTGCTGAGTCTAAACGATGTGGGAGTTTTTTGACTGGTCCTGACTCACCCCTCATTTCCTTATATTATGCTTGCAAAGAGCCAGTTTCTTGTATTTTAATATGGTCTTGAACAGTTCTCCAGGCTTCCTGAAGGACTTTCAAAGACTCTCATTTTCAGTCCAGTCCCTGAACCTGACCAGTTACAGAGTCGTGTTTCTGTTTATTAAGACACATAGTGACCTACATAAGAATTATTCAAGCAGAACAAAGAGCGTCCAACTTCCTGAACCAGTGAAGTACCAAGAGCAGATGGTTCCAGATGATCAGGCAGTGATTAGTATACTGGTGGCGCTGAATGCTGAGTGGTTGGAACTTCTTTATCTAGGCTCTTTATCCTGTACATTTAGGCACTTTGCAGCCTGTCCGTAAAACATTTGTTCCCATTCCTTTCATCTAATCTCCCACAGATAAGAAAGTTTGAGACGCCTAAAACATTAGTTTTGGACCAACCGGGTATATTAAAGCAAAAATATAAAGAAATGAGGGTTGATTCAAAACATCTGCGCAGTACTTTATGAGTCTACTCCTCACATACATCCTTCACATAAATGTATGGTCATTACACTGTATTAAAATACATGCTAAACAAAGTTAATTCACAATACACGAGGAAACCAAAAACAACCACCCAAAATTGATCTTGCTTCGTTATGATTGAATGGTGTGTCAATATGTTCTTAACCAACCAGGCAACTGGCCAAAAATGTGCTCAGAGCTCCATGTGCCAAACCCAATTATGCATTCACTATTATTTTATGGTTCGTCTGCTGTTAATAACAGCAGCTCATGCTGCAAGATCGAGAATGAACATCAAATATTGAACGATTATGAGGACAGCGCAAGAATACGCAGTAATGCGGCGAGTGAGTGAGGGAGTTTTTCTTTTCTTTTTCTGTGGCTCAATTCTGTTTTTAGATCCAGCTGCTCATCTCAAATCAGGGAGGAAGACACAAAAATCGCTTCTTTATTGCAATGATACAGCTTTTTTAAATCATATATTATAAGAATAATGTGTGAAGAAAATATATTGTTTGTCAGACACTGTCAGAAATGGAGCCTCTAGCCCATATGCTGGTGCACAATTTATCTCTGCATCACCTCCTGACACACTTTTCTGACGCACAAGATTACGAGGAGAGCAGAGCACTGATGTGTGGCTAGAAAAGGGGATAACTAAGATCCGATGTAACCTTCTCATCTGGTGGACCACAAAAAGCAGCCAACAAAACCCAGGTTCCGTGTTTTTAGTGAACCATGGTTCATTCGATTAGCACCACCTAACTTGTAAGAAAGGACCAAATGAAGTGTTGGTCCACATCATACAAGGTAACTGTGAACAACACATTATGCCCTCCAGAGACACAAGGTCTGACAAAAACAGATTTTATACCACTGCTCCTGTGGTGGTTTGCGAAAACAGACCCTGTTGTTTAAAAAGGAACACTCTATAGGTGATAAATAACACACCTGTTGCAGGGTTTGTGGTCATATCCGAAAAGCTGCTGCTGCCTGCTGGCTGTGTCTGGAGCCTCAACAGGAACTAGTCGGTCTCCTCCCTCAGCATGTTTACAGGCCAGGATCCAGCCCTCATCCATCTCCACTCCACTGCAGTACTCCTCCAGCTGCTCCTGAACAAGACACATGGGCCACAGAAGATATGTAATGGTTCTACTGACCGCAGATGTTCAACCAATACCGCTGTAGAGTCCAGTTCTTTGGTTCTTTAGTTTAGAACTGGACTTACGAATTTAATGTTGCTAACACTAAAGTAAACTGTCACCCATATCTTTTCTGTAAACACATTCTGTTAAAAGTCTACTTAAATCACATCCAGCTCTTTATTGGGGTGGAACAGAGGTGAAACGTCACTACAGAGAGACATTTCAGAAAACAACAAGGCTGGTGTTTACAAAGCAGGTTTCAGGAAGACTAATTTTGGATCAAACTGCTCCATATATATATCTGGCAAAGACTCCTTAACAGCGCTCCTGGTCCTGGTGTGGTTTGTGAAAACAGACACGTGTTGTGTAAAAATGAGCAGTTTTTGGTTATACAGTGAAGTTTAGATCATTTTTAAAGCGCACAGTATGCCATACCGCAACCTAAACCACATTCACCTTAATGAAAAATTCTGATTTGATTTGAGAGATGTTTTGAAGATAGAAAACAATTTGGGTGAATACTGACTTTTAGTGTTACAGCAGTTCAATATAAACAAAGATCTGACGGATTTACTCTTGATCTGTATTGCAAAGTTACATGGTGACATACGTCATTAACCACCAAGCTGCACATGCCAAACTACACTATATAGACAAAAAGTACTGGTACACCTGACTATTAAACGAACAGGAAATTATAAGTGAAGTGAAAGTGACCATTCTGTCATATGTGAACACACCACAGCACACAGTGTGAACAGACAAGGAGCCCTGGTTCACAATCTCCAATCCAGTTCACCCCAAAGCTATTGGAGGGCTTGTGTTCAGGACTCTGTCCAGGCTAGTCAAATTCACACTGCCCAAGTTTTCATGGGACAGTCATGCTGGAATAAAAAGACCTTTGTGATAAAAGACTGTCTGAAACGACTTGGTATGCTGAGTCATTAGGATTGCCCTTACTTCCAGGTGAAGGGTAACATGAACGCTTCATCATATCGAGATATTTTGGACAAAACCATGCTTTAATTTTTGTGGACACAGTTTGGGAAAGAGCCTATTCTATTCCAGCATGACTGTGTCCCAGTGCACAAAAAACACCCTTAAATCCTTAACACACAGCGTTTTTCAAATCCAACCCTAGTCCCAATCCTTTTGTATAAAATGTGCATCATTACTAATTACTAATAATTGTTTTCAATTATTAAAGCAGATCAGGATCAGGGAGCCTCAAGGCAGGTTTGAGACACTATTTGGTGAGAAAAATGTCATGTAATGGTCATGTCATGTTGCTACCTTGCTGATTTTGACCCACAGGCCATGGGTGTTGTAGTATTCCTCCCCTGAGGTTCTTATGCACGTCCCTTTCTTGGGCTCGATGGTGCATCTTGAGGTCTTCCTGCTAGGTGGCTGGTTTGGGTGATCCCACACTGCGATGAGGGTCTTTCCAGCAGTGTTTCCAGAGGTGGACGTGGAGGAGGAGGACGAGGAGCCGCTGGAGGAGTCTTTGCAGATTTTGAAGCACACCTCCTTGGGCACGTAGCACAAACTTTCAGGCAGGGGTTCACTTCTCCTGAAACACTCGATACACCTGTTCAGGAAACGGATTCGTCCCAGGAGAGTGTGAGGACTCTCTCCTGGAGACATTTCTCCAACTTCTGAACGCCTCCAACACTCTCACACACACTGAAACACTTAAACACACAAACACTCTAACACAAACACACACTCACTCACACACACAGCCCAGCCAAAGTCCAGCTAGCCCCTTCAGAAACGTCAACAAGGAGTTGTCTAGCAGTCCAAAAAACACCAAAATCATCCACGACCTCTAATATTTTCTCCCTTTTCCTCGTCTCAAATGGAAGCCCAAATGCCTGGCGTGCGCCCAACAACAAAAACAGCCCCCAAAATAACAGCTTTGGTCTCTTCCACCCCACCAGACCACTTAGCTCGGGAGCTAGCATCTGTCAGACTGGCTAAGTGGTCCAACTCGGCTCCTTTCAACCGAGTCATTTCGGCGATCCGAACTCCAACTGAAAACTGATTTTCTTCTGTGGCTTCCAAAGCTTTTACATTTTTTTTAAACCATTTTAAACCACAAACCTCAACATAAAATACCACATATCATTAATATATATATTTTAATTGTAAACATCTACAAGTACTCTTTTACAATGTACCCTGATATGCTAATGTAATATAAGGATTTCCCTGACTAATATTTCTGACTAATATTAAATTAACTCAGTTGTTCTTGATTAAATGACAAAAAAGTAATGAACAGTTATAAATTAAGAATAATAAGCGCAGTTGTGAGCTGTAAATCTGACAGTAACATGTTACTGTTTACACTATATGAACAACATATGTTCTACAAACTAGTACTATGTACTATTAAGTATTACTGACCATTAACAAACACTTTTTAAATTTATATTCAAATCTCCATGTGGGTAGTCTTATTGTAAAGTGGGACCTATTGGTGTTTATATAATTAAGCAGTTTGATTAAGACCTTCTTTAGAATTAAAAATATTTTACTGTTCCCAGAGGAAATTGCTTATACATATGACTTATCATATGTATGAACATATTAACATATATATGCACACACATACTCATATATATGTTTACATATACATATGTATGTAT
>JBBMFX010049755.1:0-11254 GCA_037832545.1 Rhabdalestes septentrionalis
TTTTCTGAACTCAGCTGCCTCCCTCTCATCACTTCTGCCTCGGAAAAGACCTGACAAAAGAAATTGATCTTCAAAACAGACAGAACTGGCTCCCATGAGCCTTTGCAGGGGAGTAAGTGGCCGATTAGCATCTAGCTGTGTGTGTTGGGAACTGGGGTTAAGTAGGAGAAGCCGATGTGTGGGTTGTTAAGGGGTTTATGTGTGGGGTGGCGGGTGGAATACTGCCTGTTCAGTTGGACTAGGTGTGACACTCACTTTGGCCAACTGGTGGAGCACATCTCACCTTGTGTTGTGTTATTGAAGGCTGTGCAACTGACAATAAATAAAAAAGCTGAGAATATCTAGAGTCTATTCACTTTCTCTCTCGCTCGCCACAATATTACGTGTTGTTTAGTTGCTTATTTTCTTTCAGATTGCAAATTGCTGCTTTGAGCTGATTTGGAAAATTGCTGAATAACAAATGAGTGTTTAATCTTTACCCTTTGATACGGGTAAAGGTGTAAGGTGTGCTTACAATGTTTAATTTCTCTTTGTCAGGGTTGTAATATTTTCATATCTGACCTGTATGTAACACCTACATGGCTTCCACCAAGAAACTCCGAGCCTATGCTGAGTTTTCCTGTTAGTAAACCATTGTAATATGTGGAACCATCTCTTAATGGCATTTTCAGCTCGAATTTTTTTATGAGCATGTCTATTTGCAAGGTGTCCTGATTGGTGTAGTTCGGTATCAGTGACGGTGTTGATCAGGTGTACTGAGCTACAGTACCATAGCCGATTGGTGGATGTTGACTTAAGTCTTGCTTTACAGGTCCTGTTGTGGATTAGGGCGTCAGCTAAATGCCGTAAATGTAAATGTTAATATAGCGCAGTTCATTTTTCAATGTACGGTTATGCTACAGTTTCAATGCACATAGTATAGTGAACACTGAACTGACTTTGCAAAAGCATTTGGAGCAGTTGGACCACTTTTTAGGCTGCACCAAAAACAAACACTAGGTGACCCTACAAATGTATCACCAATTGTCCGTACAGGATTTTGTGAATTCATGTTTTGACTAGCTTGTCTTCTGTTGTTGTGGTTCATGTATTTTAGTGTCAGTGATGACCTTATGTTCATTTCAATTTCAGCTAATTTACTTTGTTGAAGGAGGAGCCCACCATTGTGATGGATGTCCTTCTGGCTGTAAAGTGGGTTCTCAGCAGAAAGGGGATGTTCAACAGTCTTGTTAAAGAGCTGTCATTTCTTCAGATGAATTAAAAATGCCCTGAGGTTCCTGAGAAGGAGATTTTAAACCAATTACTTCTTTGTGTTTAAGTTTACTGTTTGTGCTACTTTATGTAAAAGATGTTGACTCACTGCTGGTGTACGACCCTCAAACACTTTTAGATCTTCATTTTAAAGCTGAAAAGCTCTTTGGTTCAAGAAATGGTATGTTTCCCTGTCAAGGGTGCCTGCATACCTGCTTAGTGACACGGCTCCAGCTTTTTCTGCCCAGTGGCAGCGTCGCAGATGTCGGGGTAAACAAGGTGGCTGGATTGTCAAGCTTAAAGCTCACTTGCTCCTTTCAACAAAGACCCATTTGTCTGAACATGGCTCAGCCTCTTCGTTCTCGCCATCTCACTGTGGTATCTCTTAAACCTATATGTATATATTTTATTGGATTATATGATTTTAGGAGTTTTGGTTGAGTGCAGTGTATTTTCTGAAATTCTTGCGATGGATTGTATCTATTTTAACACCCGAGGTTGTCCAGGCAAGTGATAGGACTAGTGACTGTCTTTAAACTAGTGCTGCCAAGCGATTAAAATGTTTGATCTAATTAATGACATGGTGTGGTGATTAATTAATCTAATTAATCGCATTAAATCGCACATACATACAGATGTAACAGGAAGCATTCCATTTATTATTGAATACAAGCCTATAACTTAGGCTACAATGGTCATGACATTTTTATCAGTGACTGAACCAAACCTATGAATTAGGTTACAGTATATGACAGTTGTAAGTTTTGATAAACTACGTCTCCCAGCTCTCTCACACACTCTGGCCACAGTGCTGAGACTCCGCCCCTCTGGAGGTCTGGATGGAGAAAGCTAATGCGGCTAATTCCAGCTCAGTTTGCCCTCTCCAAGAGCCTCCAAGGGGATTTGCACCCCTCTCCACCCGCCAGAGCCAAGCAGCGAGGAAGTCACCAAGCGAGATGGTTCTCCCCATTCTCCACACCAACCATCGTCAACATCCATCCCGACGTGGTCGAAGAGCTGTGGCCAACGGATTCCACACCGCAGCTTGCGCCAAGCGAGGTCGCCCCGGAGCTGTACGGGCACGAGCCGGTGCCGTATGAGGCAGAGCCTGCACCCAAGAGGGAGCTACAGGACACCATCTCCGGTGAGAGGCGCCCAAAACAAGACCTCACAGCAAACCTGGATGCCAAAGCACTCGCGGTGGAGCTGGAGTTCCGCATCGAAGAGGCGCTGGAGGTCCTGGGGCAGATTTGGCCTTACAGAGGGGTCGTGCCAGGCCTTGTGGCAGAGCTGGAGCTCAAAATCATGGCAACAAAGGAGAGCCTTGAGCCTCTCCAGTCGCAAAGGGCCCCTGCCGTGCCACTCGCGGCGACAACGACCCCAGGTAAGGACCCAGCCAATTTTAGTTTGTTTTCGGTTTGGGAGGCTCCAGTCATGGGAGGTTCAGGCAGTGAAGGTTCAGTCGAGGGAGGCTCAGGCAAAGGAGGCTCGGTCGAAGGGGTTTCAGATGAGGGAGGTTCTGACGAGGGAGGCTCAGACACGGGGGGTTCAGATGCGGGAGGCTCAGATAGGGGAGGCTCTGTCGAGGGAGACTCAGAGATGAGAGGCCCAGGTAGGGGAGACTCAGGAAGGATAGATTTAGGTCCCGTGAGTCCAGTTCCTTTAAGCCCGGACCCTGTGAGCCCAAACCCCGTGAGCTCAGTAACCGTGAACCCAATACCTCTGAGCCCAGTACCCGTGAGTCCAGTACCCGTGAGCTCAGTACCCATGAACCCGGTCCCCGAGAACCCAGTCCCAGTCCCCGTGAGCTCAGTATCTGTGAGTCCAATACCCGTGAACCCGGTCCCCGAGAACCCAGTTCCAGTATCAGTGGGCCCAGTGCCCGAGAGCTCGAGCCCTGTGAGCTCAGTGCCCGTGAGCCCGATCCCTGTGAGTTCAGTATCCATAAGCCCAGTACCTGAGAGCCCGGCACCTGTGAGCCCGGTTCCCATGAACCCAATTCCTGTGAGTCCAGCCCCCTTCGATCCTGTCCCTGTAAGCGTGGTCCCTGACCGTGTAGCCCGCGTTTCTGTGGCCCCTGTCCACGAATTCTCGTCCATGCGTTTCCGGAGAGTGCGACTCGGGACAGCGGAGCCCAGAACAGTCGAGCCGGGGTAGGTGAAGCTCAGGAGGGGGATCCTCTAGCATTTCATGGCACCACCTTGATAGGCTCAGAACAGGGTAGCGCTGAGGCTCTAGTTTTGTTTTATTTTCCGGCTGTGGTCTGGTTCCTGGTGTTTCTTTGGGAGATTGCAGGGGGTCCAGCCAGTTTCGCTCCAGACGACCCAGTTCCAGTTGGTCCTGCCCCAGCCGGCTCCGTTGCAGCTGGATCCGCATCAGCCGAACCCGCACCTCCAACACGCCCTGCTCCAGCGCGCCCTGCTCCAGACGGCTCTGCTTCAGCCAGACCCGCACCAGCCGGACCTGCACCAGCCAGACCCGTACCTGCCGGTCCTGCTCCAGCGCATCCTGCCCCAGCCGGATCCGCACCTGCCAGTCCCGCTCCAGCCAGCTCTGACCCAGCCAGCCCCACGCCTGCCAGCCCTTCATCGGCCACTCCCAACCCAGTTCAGCCCCGGACAAGGGAAAAAATTCGCATGTATTTTTTGAGGGGGAGTAGTGGTCATAGGGTGGCAGGGTGGGGGCTGGTGTGGGAGGTCTCAAATATAGTGGGGTCTCCCGGAGGGTCTGGTGCGTCAATGCTGCCCACCGAAAGGGCACGTAGCCCGGTAGGTGAGGGACGTGAGGGGTGTTCCGCACTACCCTCGGGAGAGGAGGAGAAAGAGTGAAAGGGAGAGGAGGAACGACTCTCTCAGTTCGCAACTGGGAAAGGTAAGCAGGTCAGCGCAGGGTGTTGTAAAGGGCGGGAGCCACAACGCCTGGACAATTGGACAGTGGACACCCTGCCGGCCGAAGGCCTACCAGGTGGAGGTAGCGCCACCCTGGACTATCTAGGGTCCCTGTGCGAGGGACCCGGACTAAGGGCCGAGGGCAACGCCCTAAGGTTCTGGACTGCGTCACCCTGGCTGGAGGAGAGACGGCCTGCCCTCAAGGACATTGAGGAGGGGAGGCAGAGAAGTGCGGGGGCATTGTCCTTAATTTTTCCTCATTTATTTAGTATTTTCCAAATAAAAGCAACTCACATAAAAAATACTTCAAATGTAACAAAGGTAATAACAAACTAGCTGACAAATATCTTCATATACCCTATAGCATTTGAACAACTAACCTACAATGCCTACTCCCTTTGCTTGCCCACAGGCCCATAATTAATGGAATACACAAAACAGACAAGTACTTATTGATTTTTCTTTTTTTTATTCAATCAGACTTAATTATTTTCAAAGGTCTCAGGAACATAATTATGAAAGGGAGAATAAAAAATTAAAATATTTTGGAGTGACTATAACAACGTAACTGGCTAAACTACTATATCTTTATTGTCAGTGTTGAAGGAACAATGAAACACCATTTAGCAACTGTCTGTTAGCAGCATAAGAAACATAAATATAAGGATACTATATAGTATGAAATGTATGCATATAAAATAAACATAGGATATATACATAAGAATGAATATAACAGGTGCAGTGTGCATTGGTGTGCAACTTGCAATGTGCAATCAGTGATTGTCAAAGGTGGTCTGTTTAGAGGTCTGTTCTGAACATAGTGTAACGGAGTTGGCTGGGTGTAAATGTGTTCCGTGTGTTATTTAGTGTTATTTATTTTTGTGTAGTTGGGGGGTAGAATGTGTATTTGTGTGTGTTTGGGGCATTGGGGGGTAGAATGTGTAGGGTTGTATTGGCGGTGTTTGGATGTGTTTTAGTTTAGAGGTACACAGACTACCGTTAGTGTGTGTCATGGTAGCCCTGTGTACCTGGGCTGGGTTTGTGTGTGTGTGTTGAGTGAGTGGTTACACGTGTACTGTTAACCCTTTACATGCTCCTGCTGTTCAAGCTCAATAAAAGCTGTGGAGTTCCCTCCCTTTTGAGTTCACTTGCTCTCGCGAATGTTCGTTGCCTCCCTTAACAATCTCATACTGAAATCATTACACTGGTGTCAGAAGTGGGATGGCGGAACTAACGGCGGTACGAGAGACCGAAGAACTCATCCAGCAGCTTGAGTATGCCAGATGGAGGGGAAAGAAGCCCTTCGGCAGAGCAAGCCGGCAGAGAGCATCGGAGGGTGCTCTGGCCGGCTCCAGCACCCCCGGCCAGCAGCAAGACGGCAAAGCGGTACTAGGATGCTGGCAGCAGAGGGCGACGGCGAGCAGCGGCCGGAGAAGAGCGCTCCTCGCTCAGTCCACATCTACATTTTTTCACTGTTGTCTTTGTCTGCAGATAAAGGTTTATAAGCAGTTATTGGGGACAGAGAGAGGGATGGTCTGAAAGCGGGAGATGAAGCAATTGCCACGCTTTGTATGCCTCTGGAATATTGCTGTAAACCTGGACTAGAGTGTGGTTTTCCCTAAATCTCAAGTTTTTGGGCTTTCAGACCAAGGACTCATTATTATTATTATTATTATTATTATTATTATTATTATTATTATTATTATTATTACAGAGCTTCCTGAGCTTTTGGTGTATGGACATGTTCTGGATTGAACTGGCCTAAGAGCATAATTGATTTTACAATACTTCTCAAGAAATTCATGACACCAAAAGCAAAGGAGGTTCATTTGAGACAATGATTTGCTGTAGACCACAAAATCTGTTATTATATATAACATTCTGTGATGGACACATTGAAACAACATAACATTTGTTTTGTGAATGTACGTTTTCCTGCACTGTTTGGGTAGATATGGATAATTGGTTAGCTTTTAAATTTGACAACTCATGTGAATTTACTAAAATAAGTGTGATATAAAAAAAAAACTGGATTGCATGAATTGGCTGTAAACACAATCATCAATTTCTGGATTTTTTCCCTACATATAGAAAGTTAAAAGCTCTACCAAATTTCTAAATTTCCTTAAAGAGCTATACTACTGTTTTTCTTCTCGGAATCTGATGGAAAGCAAGAATGCTTTGAGGCTGAGCAACTTGGTAAATTCGGTCTTGCCAAGAAGTTTTCTTTTTTTTTATTTTAAACATTTGCATTTAATAGTGAAAGTGATCAATCGGTCATAAGTTAACACACCACTGCACACAGTGCGAAATTCCTCCTCTGCATTTAACCCATTCACCAAGTGAAGCAGGGGGCAGCCATGAACTCGGCGCCCAGGGAGCAGTGTGTGGGGACAGTACCATGCTCAGGGTACCTCAGAGGTGCCTAGCGGTCTTGGAGATCGAACCCATGACTTTCTGATCGCAGGGTGAGTGCCCTAACAACTAGGCCACCACCATTTTAGTTTATGTTTTTATTAAGTTTGATTAAAATTGCATGGAATTGTACCATGACAAATTTGTATGTATTTTATCAATAAACAAACAAAAAACTAAAACTAAACATAGACTACATCAACATAGATCACTGGGAATAATGGAAACGGAAAAGAATCCACTAAGAATCTTCAAAATACAGGATAATGGACTTCAGTTACTAGCGAGAACCCATCCAGCAGCTAATTAAAATATTTCCGTAACTGCTCATGCCTTCACATCAGTTTGGAGGGATTTTAGCCCATTCCTTCATACAGCTTCAGATTTGGGAGGTTGGCGAGTTTCCTCACATGAAATGCTCACCTCTGGTTCTATGCAAACTTCAATCCACATGATAATAAAGAATCCATGGATCACTAAAGTAACATTTGACTTTTTAATAGGGCTGTTCAGAACCTAACACATGCAATAGTATCAGCCAGCGGCACCAACCATGAACAACATGGCATTATTATTGATAAATCCATTATTATTGATAAATACTCTAACGTCAGCTGCCTCTCTCGGTTCGGGACCACCAGTCCCTCCCTCCGATATGCCACCAGCAGATGGTTTTATTGATCAGCTTGTTTGACCTTATTTTTAAAGAAATAGCCCAACACGCGTTGTTGCTTTCTTCTTGTCAGCAAGGCTGCAGGTGCCTCCATCATACTACACAGATGGGACATGGCTCTATTTATGGAACGTAGTGTTTACCTATATCTGAGCAGCCTGTCTCTGCACTGATGATTCACTTCACTTGCATATGGCGAGTTGGAGGAAAACAGGGAGTGGATTTCCAGTGGTGTGTGTGCTCCTAAGTGGATTGGATTCTTTCACGAAAGATTCAACATTCAATATGGTGGCGCTGCAGGTGCCTCCATCATACTACACAGATGGGACATGGCTCTATTTACGGAATGTAGTGTTTACCTATATCTGAGCAGCCTGTCTCTGCACTGATGATTCACTTCACTTGCATATGGCGAGTTGGAGGAAAACGGGGAGTGGATTTCCAGTGGTGTGTGTGCTCCAAAGTGGATTGGATTCTTTCACGAAAGATTCAACATTCAATATCCAACAGGGGTTTCCCAACCCTAAAAGACGAGATTTGCAGGCATGCAGCAACCCCGTCCCCACGCATCCCCCTCATGTGGTTTCCCTGTTCATACAGTACAATGAGTACACTTGTGTTGCCTTTGTGTCTAAACTTTGTAAAATCAGCTAGGTTGCCTGCAGTCACTGGTATGGTAAAGTTCTTTAAACCGTGTCAGGAGGAAACTTAAATGACAACTGTACAGATTTTTTCGTTTTTGGTTACATTTTAAAAACTCTAAATAACAACTCAAAATGAATTGACAGAGATTAAAAAGGTTACATAAATTTCAAAGCAGGCAATTTCACTCTCCTAAGTGTCAACATGCCACATATTTTTTCAACATTATTAATTGGGGAAAAAATTGAATTCATCATCTGACTCTAACCTGGGTAGCGCTTTTCTCCAATTCGCCAGTCCACTGGGTCCACTGGCCACACAGTGACACAGTAAAACACAGGAATAAACTCCCGACCACTCCCACTGGGATTTAAACCCAGAACTAACCAGCTGTGATTTTTTATCCCTCAAAATTGATGCATTTCTACTGAATGAGTGATGTCCTTCCCACACTCTAAGCAGTGACAGTTTCTATTCTGTTTTCAGAGACTACTCTGTTTAGTAAAACTCTGTCCACACTATGAGCCATGATACTATTTCACTCCAGTGTGAATGCGCTGGTGTTTCTTTAGAGTTGCCAATCTATTAAAACTATTCCTACACTCTGAGCACTGATACGGTTTTTCTCCAGTATGAACGCGCTGGTGTGATTTGAGATGAGTTTGTTGATTAAAACTATTCCCACACTCTGAGCACCGATATGGTTTCTCTCCAGTGTGAATGCGCTGGTGTGTTTTTAGATGATTTAGTTGGTTAAAACTCTTCCCACACTCTGAGCACTGATAAGGTTTCTCTCCAGTGTGAATGCGCTGGTGTATTTTGACCTTATTCTGTTTAGTAAAACTCTTCCCACATTCTGAGCAGTGATAAAGTTTGTCTCCAGTGTGAATCCGTTGGTGTGTTTTGAGGGTATAGCTATCTCTAAAACTTTTTCCGCACACTGAGCAGTGATACGGCTTCTCTCCAGTGTGAATATGCTGGTGAGCTTGTACAGAAAACAGACTAGTAAAACCTTTCCCACATTCTGAGCAGTAATACGATTTCTCTCCACTGTGAATGCGCTTGTGTTTTTGTAGATTACTTAGTCTAGTAAAACTCTTCTCACATTCAAAGCACTGGAGCAGTTTCTCTCCAGTGTGAATGCGTCGGTGTATTTGGAGCTCACTCTGTCTTGTAAAACACTTCCCACAGTCTGAGCAGTGATGTGGTTTCTCTCCAGTGTGAATGTGCTGGTGTCTTTTTAGATTAGTTAGTTGGCTAAAACTCTGTCCACAGTCTGAGCAGTAATACGGTTTCTCTCCAGTGTGAATGCGCTGGTGAACTTGTAGATGATTTAGTTGGTTAAACCTCTGACCACATTCTGGACAGTGATACGGTTTCTCTCCAGTGTGAATGCGTTGGTGTATTTTCAGCCTTTGACCATCAATAAAAGTCTTCTCACACTCGGCGCAGTGATATGGTTTCTCTCCAGTGTGAATGTACTTGTGTGTTTTCAGATTAATTAACTGGTTAAAACTCTTCCCACACTCTGAGCACTGATACGGTTTCTCTCCTGTGTGAATGCGTTGGTGTATTTTGAGCCCATGACTATCAATAAAACTTGTCCCACAATCTGAGCAGCGATCAAGTTTCTCTCCAGTGTGAATGCGCTGGTGTGAACGGATATGAACAGGTTGAATAAAACTCTTTCCACACTCCGAGCAGTGGTGAGCGCTCCCTTTTACTTTGACTTTTTGTGTTTGTCCTTGGGATGTGTTAGCAGAGGAGGTTCTGGACATCATATTCTCACATTTGGCCTCTCCTGAGATCAGCAGGTTCACATATTCCTCTTTGGGCTCCCACAAATCCTTCACAGTTGCAATCATTGATGTAGTTTTGGAGGTAAAATTTGACTGTGTAAGTAGATGGGCAGTAAAACATGGAGACGACTTGTAGGCAATCAATTATCTGTAAGATAAAAATGAAAAAAGGAAAAGTTAGAGGTCGACTAATACATCGGGTCGATATTTAAAATTTCGTATGATATCGGCATTAGCTGATTTCTGAATTTAGTCCGGCGATATACAGGCATCTCTGCAGTTTTGCTGTGGTACACATGATCCATGCTGCCGCTTCTGCAGGACTCCAGACAGAGGTTCTGTTACTTGAAAAAACTGTGAGTGTTAAATTCTGATATTTCAAAGACACATAAACACGGTTGGTGATGACCTGCACTCGTCTTTCACTCATCCCTACCTTAATGCTTGGAAACCAGTAACACTCTCAGAAATCAAACATTCTTTGCACTAACTTTTCTGACCGGCTATATCCAAAAACCTAATATTGAACTATACTGGAGTGGTGATGAGGTAGATGCTACACCTTATTTCAGCAAAACTATGTCAAGAAATAGATTTCAAATTATTTGGAGGTTTCTACATTATAATGACAATGCATTACAGGTTGCGTCTCATAATACGTCACACAAAAATTCAAGGAGCTGTATCAGCCAGGCCAAAACATTTGTATCGATGAGGGTATGATGCAGTGGCGGGGACGTCTGTCTTTCAAGGTGTACAACCCACAAAAGCCAGTCAAATATGGGATCAAATCTTACATACTGTGTGACTCTGCCAGTGGGTACTGTTTTAACATGCTACCTTATGTCGGGAGCGCTAAGACTTTGCCAGACATTGTGTTTTCGCTCCTTGATATTCTCCAAGGGCAGGGTCACATACTGTATATTGATCATTTTTACAATTCGGTAGCACTGTGTGAGCGTTTACTGCAAGCTCAAACCAACGTCTGTGGTACGCTTAGGGTGAATAGGGGGGGGCCTCAAGACATTAGCAAGTTGGGAAAGAGTGAGTTGGGGGTGGGGAAAACAGTTGTGAGGCACAATGGGAGGGTAATGGTAATGGCATGGCAGGACAAACGGTTGGTAAGGATGGTGACAACCTGCCACCAAGATATAATGCAGTTGGTTCATGTGTGGCAGAAGGTACACAAAGAAAAGGTTGCTCAGTTAAAGCCTGAGTGTGTTGTGGCATACAACTGCTTCATGAATGAGGTAGACAAACTGGACCAAAACATTGCATACTACCCCTTTATCCGAAAGTCTTTGAACTGGTTCAAGAAATGTGTGGCCTACCTCTTCCAGGTATGCATGTTTAACGCTTTTGTCCTGTACAGAGCCAAAATTCCAGGCGGGTGTCAGGTAAAATTAAATGATTACAGTGATCAATTGAACAATTAGCATCTTTAGTATTTTGTCCCACAATTTTGCACTCTTTTGTGATTGGCCATATTTCAAATGGATTTAAGCAAACGTTGTGGCAAAATTATTAATTATTCTTTTTCATTTTTCGTAATATGATTAGATGTCTTTTGAATGTGGTTTATTCTG
>JBBMFX010049764.1:0-11254 GCA_037832545.1 Rhabdalestes septentrionalis
CGGACCTGGACTCTGTAAAGCTGCTTTGTGACAACCTGGTTGTAAAAAGCGCTATAGAAATAAAATTGAATTGAATATTATTGCACTTCCAGTCATGGGCATATCTACCCCTCCAGCGTAACACATGAGTTACCTGATAAGCTAAATTATGAGGCAGCTGGCAGCCTAGAAGTTGGGCGATCGTCCTGCGATCCAGAAGTCATGGGTTTGATACCCAAGACTGCTAAGCACCTCTGAGGTACCCTGAGCAAACTGCTCCCCAGGCACTGTGTTGCTGGCTGCCCGCTGCTTCACTGGGTGACTGGGTTTAATGCAAGGGAATAATTTCTTACTGGTCACTTTCACTACGATTAGGGGTGTCAGAGCATGTCAAAGACCATTGCACTGCCCATTTGTGGCTTTTTCCCCCCAATGCTCTTTTTTCACTTGCTTCTAGCCTTGTGACCTCCGGCCCATCAGTCCTTAATTAGCTGTTTAATTTCCAGTGTTGTTTACCAGAGGCCTACTTGGGGATCCCTCCAAGTGTGACAGCTGGCCTCTCAGGCTCTGGAATGACGCAAGGAGCCGAATAGCTTATTGAGCTCTTTGTCAGGGGCGGCACAGATGGGGTGAATGCTAGGAGTTCAGGAACATTTGCCTTAGTCTGATCGAATGATTGAGCTACAGCTAATGATGGGCCCTGAGGAACATCTGCTTGATGCTTTATTTGCTGATCAAGACAGTGTTGATATTTTTTCCTTCCATGAATTGTGAAAGATTCTGGGTCAATAGAGTCCAGAAACTCACCAAACGGTTGATTAGTGATCAAGGATCATACTAATTAGGCCCCCAGTGTTAATTAAAAAGCTAACTGGTGAGGTGTCCTGTGAATGCCACAGAAAGTGCATACTGGAGAAAGGAAGAAAGTGACATTAGTGGTTAGGATGAGGGCAGCTGTTGCAGTCAAGAATGTACGTGTATTTCGGGCCTAATGTCCTGTTGTGAGCACAAGGTATTTTTACCAAATGTCACAAATGCCAAGCACTGATCTGTCACTGATATCATCTGTTGAATTGGGTTAGTGAAACCATGCTCACTGCCCTCTACAGAGTCAAAGATCTCGCAGCTGAGCACAATTACAAAAGGAAGTTGGAGAATTCTCCCGTGATGCTTAAATTAAAGAGGGTTGTTTTTCACCCTTTTGCTTGTTCAGAGATCCTAGCAATGTTATGCAACACGGGGACATTCTTTAGTGAACTGTACTGCTGCCCTTTCCATGTAGACAGCTTTAGCATTATTGCTCTGGCAACAAAAAAACTGTTTTCTCTCTTTTTGATATTTAATCTAAAAATCTACATATACAGACAATAAAACATTGTGACTTATGTCCAGTAGAGCAAAAACTGTTTATATTAGTTATTCTCAGTTGCCTTTGTGCATTTCTCAGTATAGCATTGAAATTCTCAAGAGCGCTTGTTCAGTTTTCACATCCTTTAGTTATTTGTGCATGTAATAACAGCAATTTCTTGTTTTTGTCATTTTGTGTCAAATGCTTTAGTACACTTAAGAAAACACTTATGTGCAACTGGTAGATGTATCATACAGCATCAGTTGCTAGTGTCATGACAATTAAAATACTTTGTACTAGCCCTCAGTTAAATAGACTTATACTCCAGACCAACTTGTCCATGTCTTTATGAATATCCAGGCTGTCAGCATCTCAACTATTTACTGTGAAGACACCAGATAAGTAAAGGAAAATAGGAATTTAAAAGGAACAGTGATGGAGTGAAGGAACTTCAGCACCAGTATCTGTAGGCAAAACAGCTCTGAGCATATGCAATAATACTGTAACTGTACATACTGTATGTACAGTAAATAGTACATTTTATATCAACTTGCAGTATATGTTGTATAGTCTTCCCTACAGTTTCACCTGGATGCATTTGCTACAGCTGTACAAGCAACATGAATATGTTAGATTTACCTGTATTGTTTCCAAAATGAAACTGCATTTTACATTGAAATTACTGTAATGGGTCAATGATGTAACACCTAAATGTTCTGTCTGGCTGTTTGTTTTTTAAGTTAAGAAAGGTTTAAATGTACAAAAACATACTTTCTATATGTAGTATCTCTCCCATGTATGTACTCAACTCAAAATAAAAAAAATCAGGAGTTATTTGTAATTTTTGTCAAAATATCATGTGGTGCGACCAATAATAACAATAGCTATAGTACACTTAAAATAAAATATCTAATTGCTGTAGCTGAAACATCAAAAACTGATTTAATGTGCTTAAGTTAATGGTATTTTTTAAAACATTTTTGTATCTTACAGGAAAAATGATTCAGTTAACTACATTTAATTTGGCAACTGTGATATTATAGAGCTAATATAAGAGATCATAATTTACAAAACTCAAAAGAAATGCAAACACTTGTTTGTAAACACTTGATATTACTGACAACTTGTAAAAAATTATGTTAAATATGTTAAAAATGTATTCGTTTTGAGATAAATTGTGGTCACACCACATGACATTTTTTATTTTTCGGGCTATAATATGTCATTGACACTAGTACCTTATTTTAAACAGTGTGTAGAGGAATCAAGCGCATCACCTCATATTTTATATACCTGAATGAGGGTGGTTTCCCACTTGTGTGGCCATATAACACCCAACATCTGCCAAAGGGTGCTGGTGGAATTCCTATCACTATATACCCCATTGCTCAACTGTATTGAGGAGTTGTCAGTTTGGGATGTGATTGTACCCCACACAGATGACACTGCTTGCTGCCATGGAAAGCATGTTGATATGTAAATAGTTTCTGTAGTTGATTTTTCTTTTTTATAATGTATAAAACTTCATAAGTTATGCATAAGGCATCTCCCATAATCAGTGTTTTTTTTTCTTTTTCTAGGTTTCCTGCCCTTGTCATTCAGATGTTTTGCAGAGTTTATGCTATAGAATACATTGTTAACGTGACTTAACATAATGGATGCCGTCATGATCCATGGACTTGGACGTCTTATGGCACTGGCATGTTTACTGACAGTCATATTTTCTTATGACAGATGGACTTGAAATCCCTTATGTTTTGCTGTGAAAATTTGAGAAATTCAGTCACTGTTTTGCAAACGTTAAGGATGATGTGAGAAATGCACCGAAGCAACCAAGAAAAAAGTGTGTGCATTGGTGCAGTGTCTGTAAATGTAGATGCAAGTGTCAGTTCCAATCAGTCAGTGTCAATATAAGTGTCGGTGAGTAGCAGCAGTCAGTTCTTTTAAGGCTCTGGGGTAAAACTGTTCCTAAGTATCTTTGTCCATGATGTAACTGATCTAAAACGTCTGCTGGAGGGCAGCGGCTCAGACATATGATGTCCAGGGTGGAATGTGCCTTTTAGAATGCTAGTTGCTCTGCTGAGACTGCAAGAGCTGAACAGTTCCTCCAGAGAGTGCAGTGACCAGTGGATGATTTCCTGGCTACTGTTGATGACCCTCTAAAGAGATCTCCAGTTAGCTACTCATAGCTTCTCCTGCAGTTTGTTTCTCCTGAGGATACTCAAGAAGTAGAATCACTGCTGTGCTTTCCTTTTTAACTACTGTGGAGGTGCTGTTAGTCCTGGAAATATCAGAAATGTGGGTGCCCAGAAATATAATGACAGAAACTCCCTGTGGATTTATAGTGAATTCTGCACTGTTCTTCCAAAAATCTGTTATCACGTTCCTTCTGGACAAAATGTCAGGGCTGGCTGCTTTCATCGAGTTCAATGCTAAGCATGAGCCAGACCTTGTACTGCTGTACAGTGAGTGTGTTTGTGCTGGAGGTTAATTAAGGTGCTATAGCTACCTCTGCTCCCTCCATCTCATAGTGAACAGAGAAACAATTAAGTCCCTTTGCCAAAAATACATCACTGCTGTCAGTCACCTGATTGCTCTTTTTGTAGATGATGATGTGCTAGATGTCTTGCCATACTGCTTTGCTTTTTTATCAGTGTAGTGGTCCTCAATTTTCTCTTGTATGCTTCTTTAGCCTCTCAGATGCCCCTCTTCAGGTTGGTCTTGCTGTGATTTTGTTGGATCTAATGGTGTTGCATTCATGGTTGTGGAGCACTGACATTGCACAGTTTTGTATATAGTGAAGTGCAGTTGATGTGTTTTCCTTCACATTCTGATCCCAAACCGTTCTTGATTTTGGATGTATTTGTTTTTCCTCTGGTGGCACTGTCTTTAATTCCACATGGCTGAAATCACTAGCAATGAAATGCATTGCTTTGGGGAGGGAACATGTTGCGAATTTGTAGAGCTGAGCAAGCAGGCGCAAACAACTGTGATTGTAACAGCGGTAAGCTCTTGTAAATGGTAAACAGGTTCGCCAATGGCCCCAAAGCTGTAAAACAGTTTCCGTCTAGGACTTTGGCATTGGGGCACCAATGGTTGTGGAAAGAAATGCAACCCCCCCCCCCCCCCCCTCCTTTGCTCTTACCTTGTTTCTGTCCTTGTGGAAACCTGTGCGGCCAGCTGGCTGAATGGTCACAGTGCCACCATATATCTGTAGTTTAACAGAATGCTGCATTGTCTGGGTGTTAGTTTGAGATGTCAGAGATGTGTAGCTTCAGTTCATCTGTTTTCTTGAGAAAGGACTTGACATTGGTGAGAAAAATACCGTGCAGCACTGGTTTGTGTTATTGTCTTCATAGCCTAGCAAGTAGTAACAAAAGGGCTTCTGCTTTCATTGTCTTCACTACCTCTGGCACTTGCTGGGGCCAAAAACAATTATTTGGATTATTTTCATGCTGTGATCCTGTGTTGGCTGGAGGGAGGGAGAGAGAGAGAGAAACTTTATTAATCCCCAAGTGGAAATTCAAATATAGCTCACTCATAAATAAAATGAACCGTTATATCTATTTTTATGTAAACACTAAAAATAGATAGAATAATAAATATAATAATAAAATAATGATAACATTTAGGATAAAAATACAAAAATAAGTATAAATCAAAGATAAAAATAATAACAAACAAACATACATAAATAAGTCATAATAAAATGTAAAACATTAAAAGGGACTGTAATATTTATGAAGACACACATAAACAAAATTATGTATAAAGAGCACAAAAAGGAGAGTGTCAAGCTGCTTTCCCCCCATCTTAACACCTTCTTTACATGTTTCACAAGAGTGTGGTGGAGAGAACTGGTTCACTAGACATCTTATTGCTTACTAGTTCACAGAGTACAGCGAGAGCTCGGTTACGAGTAGTCTAACTCTGTCTAAAGAGAAGTGTTTAAAATAAAGTTGTGGAAAGAGATTTTCCAAAGGTTTTAAAGAACCCTTCCAATGGATGCAGCCATTTTCTTCAACTGAGATATGTAGGATATCTGCATACTATTCCATAAGATTATTTGATCCATACAACTGTTTAGGAGCCTTTATGAATGAGGGTTGGGCTGAAACTCAAAACGGCGTTAGATTTAAAGAACAATGGACAGTGATGGCATGATATATAGTATGGCCAGGATCAGGGCCACAGGGAGAGGATGGATGGGAAGGAAATGAAATGGGGGGCCTGAGGCTAGCGGACAGGCTCAGGGATGGATGGCCTGATGAACACGATTAGGTCATGGTGCCACCCACAGCGAGAAGGCCCATTCAGTAGATCACCTTCCACAGGCCATCCATCTGGGCCTGGTTCACTCAGAGCTGAAAAGAATTTCTCTGTCAGTGGCTCATGTTTGGTGCCGGAGAGACAGAATCACAGCTCTTGAAAGAAATTACATGGGAGAACATTTTCAGAGAGTGTCATGAGTATGCATTGGAAACAAATTATGACTATCCTGTCACTAAATGAGCATGTTTGCAGTGGATCTTGTTAACTGCATGTGTAGGGAGACCAGTACCAGCTGTAACCGTTTATTCAGGTACATAATGTTACAGAACATCATCCTTTCCATTGGTCCCTCCAGTAATATTCCACACCCCAAAATTGCATGTTGCATCAGATAAGAGAAATATTGGATGCAAGATAAACCACCACCTTTCAGTCCATGGTGTATTGAATGTGTGTGTTTGTTTGTTTGCATGTGTGGTCAACTGAAGGTGTTTGTTGTAGAGCCTGACAGCAGCTGTGAGGAAACACCTTCGCAGTCTCCTCACCATGGGTGAAGCAGTCTGCCCCTGAAGGAGCTGCTCAGTTCTGTCAAAGTCTCCTGCATGGGGTGATAGATGTTGTCCAACAGGGATGATATCTTAGCCGCCATTATCCTGTCACTCACAATCTGTGACAAAGATTCTTGAATCTTGAATCTCCACAGAGTCCAGAGCTGAGCTGGTGCTCTGGATGAGCCTGTTCAGTTTCTTTCTGTCCCCAGTGGAGATCGCTGCAGCATTGTGGAAAACCAGCAGCATCGTGGATGACCTCAGACACCCCTCACACACCCTCTTCTCCCTTCTCCCATCTGGCAAAATGCTCCATAGCCTGCTAGCTTCCTCCACCAGAATGGGGAACATTCCTCTCTCAGGGCATCAGGATGAACTGTACCTCCACACAACCAACACAACCCTTACCTGAACTCCTGCGCCTAACATAGTACATACACTGTATTTTTTGCCATAAACAATCATTATCTGTCTTGTTGTTGCTATGTGCAGTTATATTTATTGCTGTCTACCTGTCTACACAAGTAACTGTCCACAGCTAAATCACAGTATCTGTATTTATTCAAAGTATTACTATAGATTTTTTTGACTGCACTAAATATGTTTTGTCCTGCAGTTGTGTTGCTCTTGTGCCTTTCTTGGACTCTCTTTTGTCCTTCCGGTACTTGTAGTCATATAGTGTTATGATTCTGTTCTTGTGTTGCACCATGGTCCTGGACGTACATTGCTTCATTCCTCTGTGTATTGTAAATATACCTGAAATGTCAATACAACTTGTTGACTTGCCCTGAATTCCACGGCATCCAGACAGCTTTCTTTTTTCGGGTCTCGAGTGCACCATACGTCTGATCCTAAAGAGAGTGATATTTCTGTCCCAAGTTGTTTGGGAATTGATAAAAGGAATGACATTAAATGAATGGTGAAATTAGGTGATAATGACAAATACCATGTGAGGTTTTTAAAATGAAATACTTTTGTTTTGCCAGCCGCCTTGTATTTACTCAAAATTTGTCAGTGTTAGTAAATGTCCCTAAGGCTGATGTTTTCCATAGCATCTAACTGCCTAGGGAGTATTTTTGCATTATGTTGTATAAAATGAGCCCATGTTTGCACAACATTGGGCCACGTTGTATAAAATTAGTCTGTGTTTGGGTCATGCATAAGATTAGTCTGTGTTTAGGCCAGGTTGTATAAAATTAGTCTGTGTTTGGGCCATGATGTATAAAATTAGTCTGTGTTTGGGTCATGATGTATAAAATGAGTCTGTGTTTGAGTCATGTTGTTTAAAATGAGTCTGTGTTTGGACCATGTTGTGTAAAATTAGTCTGTGTTTGAGTCATGTTGTTTAATATGAGTCTGTGTTTGGGACATGTTGAATATAATTGCTTGGTGCGTGGGCTATTTTGTATAAAATCATTTGGTATTTGGCCCTCATTGTAGAAAATTAGACACTGTTTGAGACGTGATGCATAAAAAATTGTTGTTGGGGCCAAGATAAAATGGAGCAGTGTTTGTGCTAAGTTATTTAAAAGCGGGGCTGTTTCCCACACCACCAATATGTCTTTGGGAGGTAAAAGGCCTAGGTGTCTCAGCAGGTGCTCCATCTCTCTGTATCTCTGTGGCACCAAGTGTTCCCTACATTTCTCATCTCAACCTCAACAGTGAAAGTTAATAAGCATTGAACCACCTCTGTGACTCCAGGGGTAAAAACCTCCCTCACAACAAGCCCGCTCTCTGACCTGTGGCTGGAATGAAGCAGCCATTAGTAAACATACTATGGGTGAAGGCAAGTGGGTCTAGCTGGAACTATGGCATTAGTGTGCCTGCTGGAGAGTGTGTTGCATTGCTATATTTACAGAGCAAGCATGAATAAATATATATCTACAATCAAGTTTTCACTGCCCCCCCATATAATGGCACATAAATGTTTTATTTTCCTTTTTGCAAGATTAACAGTGGCATTTCAGAGCCTCACCTGGGTATATGAATATTACTTATTCGTTATTGGCTTTGTATCAGATCCTTTATCCTTTAATATCTAAGAAATGTGTTAAAAAACTGCCTGCTGTCACCCACCCACATGTTTTGCTCACTAAAGACTTGAGAAGGTTTATTGATTAGAAAGATGAAAGCTTCTTATTGAGTTCCTCTGAGCACACTTAACTGGCATGCAAATGTGAAGCCCCTTTTTTGCAACGACCCTCCATCCCAAATCTTCCCTTCAGTAATGCCACAGGCTGAGAAAAGCTTTTAATATTTCATTGGGATTGAACCGAACCATATGCCATGTTAAAATGTATTCCTAAATGAGGGTATGGGAAGGAGGAAGGCGCTTGGCTGGCTCATTTTACAGAAGCCAAAACATCGCTGTGTACACAGCCGTGTTGTTTTTTTTTGGTCTTAATTAAAAAGAGAACAACAGCAGCCGGCACACTGACATTTCCCTCGTCTAGACTGATAGCGAGAGTAACGCTTCTCAGCTCAATAAACAAACGCTCTGAACGGGTCTTTATGGGTCGAACTAGTGTTCATTTCTCTCTGAAAAAGGTCCCGTCTCGTCCTGCTGGGCTTCACACTCTTCTAATTCTATTAATAAGGCTGCACTAGCTCATGATTATCCGTTGTTTTGATAATAAAGCTAAAATACTGCCGTAAAACATGCCATGTTGTTTTTGCCAAACGAAGGGAGGTGACTGTTGGTGGACTCTCTGAAAAGAAAAGGCCTGGGAGTGTCAGGGAGCTTTAATGTTTTTAATTATGACTTGTGTTTGTTTTCCTCCTTTATCTGGAACATAGGTGTCCTCTGGAGGCTCTGAGCACAGAGGAGTCATTATTTGGTTACAATGGGCAGACGAGGCTTTGATGTAAATGAGCCTGCAGCGGCGGGAGACTGAGGAAGAGACGGTGGAGCTTAAGCTTCTGCCAGTCATTGACTCATCTCAGCAGGAGAAAGTTTGACCAGGCAGCAGTATGTTTGATTCAGAGGTTCTTCCTCATCCACTTTGGGAGTTTTTTTCCTTTTAAGCCTCAGTTACTCCCAGTGGTTCTTCTTCATGCTCTTATGAAGTCATTTGTTTGAGCTTTATTTCCTCTCAGTGGTTCTTTATAGACTTTTCATTTTGAGCCTTGGTTCCGTCTAGTGGTTCTTCGTTGTACCCCTTCCAGTGTATTCTTTTTAAGTCTGGGTTATTCTCAGTGGTTCTTCATCATACTCACAGAGATTTTCCCCTTCTGAGTCTTGGTTCCTCTCAGGGATACCACTGATGTATTAAGTTCATCCTTTTAAACCTTGGTTTCTCAGTGGTTACTCCTTATTTTTCTTCAAAGTTATTCCTTTTGAGTCTTGGATCCCCTCTGCGGTGCTTCCCCATCCTCAGACCCCTTCCTTTTAAGTCTCAGTTTTCAGTATTCCTCCCAATGTCAAAATGTCTCAAATAATGAAGGCTTATGAAGTTGATACTTTGTTACTTTCCACTGGTGTTTTGTTGTCTTTCTCAGAGAGGAAACCCTGCAGACTATCAAAGATAAAGCAGACTACTTTTCCAGAATAAACATTAACTGCCAAAGGAGAAACACCCCTATGTGATCCTCTTATAAACTTAAAGAATCATTATGAACACAGGGTTTATTTACAGATGCAGGAGTGGAGTTTATCAAGCGGTGGAATTAGCAGGGACACTGACGGCGGCCTGGCGGATCTTTGATGAAGGCAAAACAATCCGGTGCTTTTGCATCCAAGACTGTATCCACTCTGATCCAGGAGGATTTGAGCAGAGCCCTGGCTACAGTGAACGCTGTGTCGAGATTACTTATTCATGCTCCTCAGAGTAATCCACCATTTCAATATCCTGTGTAAAAACAAGGAGACAGTGTGTGTATGTGTGTGTGTGTGTGTTTGGGTGTATGCATTTAACAAACCAATTCAGAAGGTTGAGAGTAAACCTCAACTGAAGCTGAAACGTGACAAACTGCGGTCAAACAGAAGTTAAAAATGGCCTGGCGGGGAGCTAAAGGAAATAAACACTGCATTAATCTGTGGCGCGAGCGGAGACGGATGGAGATGCCAATGTGCTTTCTCTTCTGCAGCTGCAACACTTGTAATCCGCACTACTGTTCATTTACTGCACCACAGATAGTCATTATTTATGCTGCACCATATGGCCGATTTAATCATTCAAACAGTGTGCCATAAATGATTTGATCATTTGCACAGCGAGAAAAGAAACCACTTAAGGCAAGTGATCAAAATATCGATATCTCACTTGTATACAAAATCCGGACGGCATTTGTGTGGGGGAAACAAGGCCCTGCCGTTTCCTTAGTCCCCAAGAGCGGGTAGAGAAGGACTCCATTCCCATTCAGCTTGCATACTGGTGCTGTTCTGTTATGCATGAATTCAGTACATGCTGCTTATTCCCGACCTGTTGCCATCCCTATCTGTGTATGCTCCGCTCTGAAGTGGCTCTATCGAGGCTCTAGTGGGAAGATTACAGCACTCTCACTTTCCAGGCCAATCTTTTAGAACTGTGGCATGAAATCTTGAGTTCTGTGTAAAAGCTCCATATGGCCAAAAGAAATGGGTTTTTCAGAGGCAGTTACAGCACATAGTCAACAATAAAGCCATTCAGCACATTTGATTACTAGCCCTGGGAGTCTGCTTATTATTTATAGTCAGAGAAACAAGTGGAGAAATTTTCAAAGGAGCGTTACACAATTATCATGCTACCCTGCTCTGTGAAGTATATAAAATGCTGAGGAGCATTGGGGGTTGTCTTTCAGTATCATTCTGAGTAACGAATGATAAAAAAACCCCACAAAATGCAACCATGAAACACCTGGAAATGCTTGGGTGGCAAACACAGCACCGATGCAAGACCAGAGTAAGGAGCAGTGATGTTCAGTGTCTGTGTTTTTTGTAAAGCTGATGAAAAGTTTCTTGGTTGGGAAGATTGATTGGGACAGTGGTGTATACACACACACACACAGACACTCGCACAGACACAGACACACACACACACACACACACACAGACACACACACACACACACACACACACACACACACACACACACATACACACACACACACACACACACACACACACACA
>JBBMFX010049774.1:0-11253 GCA_037832545.1 Rhabdalestes septentrionalis
GATTAGTTCTGTGTGTGTAACAGTATCAGATTAGTTCTGTGTGTAACAGTATCAGATTAGTTCTGTGTGTAACAGTAGTTGATACTGTGTGAGCTGGTGAGGAGAACACGGGTTCGGTTCCAGATTCCTCCTGGGTTCCTCCAGCCGTTGTTTGGATGGTGAAACTCCATCAGCAGCTCCTGATTTAATTTGATGAAGGACTGATCAAGTCCAACCAGGTTTCTGATAAAACTATAGTGAACTGAACTTCCATAATAACTCACTGAGATACTGAACACACCATCAGTGTTTCCTGTAAAAAATGTTCAGTATAAAACCACTGAATGTAATTTATTAGTAAACTACTTCAGCAGCAATTTATTAATTTATCTATACTGTTCATATCCAACTTTTTTTTATTGACCACAGTATTTTGTGCATGTAGTTGTTTTAGTTCAGAGTATTTTCTAGAGAGTTTTATTTTATATTTTATACTGCTTAGTCGTTTTGTTGTCCTTGTCTTGCTGTGGTACAGTAAGAAATTTCCTCCAGGATCAGTAAAGCTTTCAGATTGTGATTGTGGTTGTTTTCTGGCCTAGTGGTTAGGGTGTTGCCGCAGCAATCAGGAGGTTGTGGGATTGAATCCCAGGGCTCTTAGTGGCACTACTGAGGTGTCTATTGAGCAAGGTACCATCCCCACACACTGATCCCTTGTTGGTGGACGCTCGCTGCTTAACTTGGTGAATGGGTTAAAAGGGTTAAATTCACACAAGAATTGTGTGTGTTCACACGGTTCTACACTGTAAGCAGCTGTGCAGGATCAGATCCCCCAGAAGCCTCCATGGTGATCCTGCTGCCTCCAGCTCCTCCAGTGTAATTTCCCACTCGTCCTGTCTGGCACTTCTGTCCTCAGGTAAACAGAACAGGCCTGAGATCAGCAGCCACTGCCACAGCTGTGCTGGATAAAGGCTCAAACCCCCCAAATCCACTGCGTCGTGTTTACTGGCACCTGACAGGCTGCGACCAGCAAACACTTCACTCTCAGCCAAAGACCTTCCACATCAGAGAGAGAGAAAGAGGGAAGAGAAACGGACTGGTGTTTCAAGAGTAAATACGTTAGACTTGGTCTCAATAGACTTTCCTGGTTTCCCAGGTTCATTTTATCAGCTGTCAGTTATCTGCAGTTATCTGTGGTGATGAAACATTTTCGATAAACCCAATATCAGACAGCACGCTTCCTTAATGCAGCAGGATTTAGTTTCTCCACAGGTCTGTATAATCTCTTCTGGCCTGATTTTCTGTACTGTTCTTATTATAGGTATAATAAAGAAATGTTCTGATGCCTGTAAACATTTAGTTGATTAACAGGCTACTTAGTATAGGACTGAATGACGTCACTGACATAAAACCCCTATGTGTCTAAAAGAGTAATAGGTAAAGGTTCTCAACTTAAAGTAATGTTGCACTGTTTTCAGTAAGTTTGCACCATTTCATAATCAAAACTGAACAATGTAAAGGATGAATATAGTTTTTAATTGATTTTAAAAGAGATCATGTGGGAAAAAATCTAGAGATTTTAATACGAACTGTGAATGGTAACATTTAGTTTAAAAGAACTGGGAATCTCCCTTTAACAAAAAAACGAACAAAAATGAGTAATAAGTTTTAAAAATAAGTAAACTTGTTTATAACTCAGAAGTAACATATGCAGCGTTTAGGCTATTAGGGGTCCAGTGTGAAGAAATCATATTCTCTAACAGATCAAAAATTAAAATGACCCATAACGCTTTTTACAAAAACAATATAATTTGCTTGCTGACTTTCTGCTGTCTTACACAAATCGATGCTCCAAAGGTAAACTACTCAACCAGCACCCATGGTTTTAGGATGACCGATTTAATCTCTCAGGAAATAAAGTGTGATTTGAGAGGCAACCATTAAAAAGTGAATACTATGGATGTGCTGCATTATATTATGTTGTTTTTGTTTTGCTGAGAGATAAGAATGTGTTTTGATTTTAAGTCGACCCTTTGCTCTGTTTCGAAACCTCTGGAACTCCGTCAATGCTCCACTGTTTTGGAAAATAAAAAGAGATACTCAACAAATTCCCAAACACGATCAATTGACCTTTGAGCGTGTCGCTTTCTGAAATGGGTTCTACTCATCTTAAACGACAATAACAATGGGAGAGTAGTGTACCTCGTCCTCAGAGCCCCGGGGTGGATCACCATGGTGGCAGTTTTCAGAAAGGGTTCATTTTCATTGGCTTAAAACAGTCATATGCAAATGTGTAATGAGACCACACTCAGTGAGGAGGAACTCCAATACACGTTTCTCTGACTAATGGCTTCACCAGCAGGGGGTCGGTGCACAGTGAAGGATCTCCTTAGGAATTAAACCCTTCATGTTAAGCTTTGACACAGGCCCTGCGATGTTTATTCTCAGTTTTTCCACTTTGTTCAGTTGCCCTTTGTGGCTCAGCCGATCTAAATCTGGGTTTGTGGAGGGGATTACCATCCAGTTTTTTCCCAATCCAGCCAACACCAAACTCATCTGAGCAAAGATACCAGGAGAGTTTACAGCTGGGACACTCCACCAAGCAATCAAGAACACACAGAAGTCAGTAGAGTTGCTGGAAACCAAGTTAGAACAAAATATGTGAAATATCAGAGTCCCTATTTGGTCTGAGTTCAGATTGGAAAATATGGACACTCTGATCCAGTCCATATTTATGTTGTGCTCCAACTCCAAAAACAGGTGTGGCACATGTCTGGAGCTGGAACACCCAGTAAGTGTGGACCGATCTGATTCAGGTTTCAGTTTGGAGTTGATAAAGCACAAATGGTTTCGTGGCAAAATGTGAACTGGCAGAAGATCCTCTGGGATTGTGATTGGAAAATGAGCACCAGCACTCGACTGTGTTTGGGATATATAGAGATGACAAGGTGGAGCTGATTTGGAGTCTCACAGGTTTGGATAATGAAACTGGGAAATGGGAGGATGTGGACTGGTTTGAGGTCACCCCTGGACTAGACTGGGATATTCTTATTCAGTGCACTCAATCACCTCATACAGTGAAGAATTCTGCTTGAACAACTGGCACCAGGTGTGAGTCTGCAGCTGGAAAAAAGCAAAAACATGGACTGGCTTGAAGGTCCTTAAGGATTGGATTGAGAAACAGTAGCTGAGCATCCGATTCAGGTGTGTTTGGAAGTAGAATGCAGTAAATCCAGCATGGGTTCCTCTTGAACACCTGGCTCAGGGAAAGAACAAGATGATGAAGTGTCTGAGGGATCCCTCTGGATCAGTTTGAGAAACAGCAGTTGAGCCCTGATTCAGACGATTTGGAACTTAAACACTGTACTGGTGTAGATTTCAGCTGCTGCGCACCTGATTTTCTGCTGGAACACCTGGCTCAGGGGTAAATTTGTTGCTGGAAAAGAAATGAGGAAAAGCTAATGGGGCTCTCATGATTGGATTGAGAATCATGTCAACAGCACTCCTGATTCAGGTGTGTTTGGATTAGAGTAAAACTGTGGACTTCTGCTTGAACTCCTGGCTCAGGTGTGAGTTCGGAGCTAGGAAAGAGCTGGACTGGTTCATGGGTTTCTTCCGGATCAGACTGAGAAACAGTATATTTGCCATGAGTTCCTCTAGGTAAGTCAGTTCTGCTTGCAAACCAGAACTAGTAAAGCTGTAGACTTCTGACTGAAAACCTGATTCAGGTGCATTTGGATCGAGAATAGAGAAAAGCTTTAGATTCCTACCTAAACATTTGGCTCAGGTGAGAGTTTGGCTGGGAAACAGCCAAAATGTGGACTGGCTTATTGGTCCCCCAGGATCGGATTATGAATCACTTCAACCGCAGCTGAGCACCTGATTCTGGTGTGTCTAGAACTTGGTTCCTCTTGAACAGAATAAGAATCAGAAAACTTTACTCTTCACCAACTCAGAAAACAGAGCTGGGGAAGAGCAAAAACATGATCTGGCTTATGAACTGGCTTACGAACTGGTTTATGATCTGGCTTATGGGACTGAGAAACACTACAGCTGCACCTGTACCAGGTGTGTTTGGAACACAAATATGTTCTTCTTGGCTCAGGTGTGAACTTGGAGAGAGTGAAAGTGTGGCGGGGCTGGTGGAGTCCTGGACTGGACTGGTGGTCCCTGTTATTGCCCCTCAGCAGCTCAGCCAAAATGTGGTCTGGCTTATTGGTCCCTCAGGATTGGATTAAGAAACACTTCAACAGCAGCTGAGCACCTGACTCAGGTGTGTCTGGAACCGGGTCCTTCTTGGACACCTGGCTCAGGTGTGAGTTCAGAGCTGGGGTAGAGCAAAACCATGGACTGGCTTCTGGCTTCCTTTAGCATGGGACTGGAGAAACACTACAGCGGCACCTGATCCAGGTGTGTTTGGAATAAAAAGTACAGTGAAGCTCATATCTGTTTTTCCTGGACACCTGGCTCAGGTGTGTTTGAAACAAAAATATAGCGAGGCCCACATCTGATCTTCTTTGGACACCTGGCTCAGGTGTGAGTCTGGAGAGAGTGAAAGTGTGGAGCCGGATTGGTGGAGTCCCGGACTGGACTGGTGATCCCTGTTATCGCCCCTCAGCAGCCCAGCCCACGTCACTGAGGCTGCTCGTCGTCAGCACGCGCTGCAGAGCAGACCGGAGCGCGAGCCTGCGGTGCGTCAGAGCGCGAGGGTGTCTCCAGTCCGTCGGAGTCGCGCGGGGGCTCGTGAGCCATGCTGGGATCGGTAAAAATGGAAGGGCACGAGACCGGACACCCAGACTGGAGCTCCTATTACGCGGAGCCAGAGGTGCGCACTTTTATTCACACCCCTCCTGTCTGTAGCTCAATATTGGCCTTGAGATAATATTAACTTTTGCGATCAAATATTGACTTGAGGCGCCTCCAGACCTTCTCTGAGCAAACTGGCCAGCACCTCTCCGCTACTGGAACCAGCACCTCTCCGTTACTGGGACCAGTACCAGAGGAGCGGAACACGGGCTTTAGGCATTTTTTTTAGAGAAAACCTGCAAAAAATCCAACACGCGATTCAATTACGCACGTACCATCATTTTCACCTGATAGCCTCCGTCAGAAACAACATTAATAATGGTTTGATTTTTCTCTGAAGGATAATTTCAGAGGTTTTTATTAATAGTGGTATTTTTTTTATTTCCGATAGATACTGTCAGTGTTGTTTATTGATTGTATTTTTAATTGTGGTCTTATTATTTCTGAGGAATAATTTCTGTTTTGCACTAAAATAACTTTGTTTTTTAATCACAGCAGTTCTATGCAGACATGGCGTTTGTTAAATAAAACTTGTAAAATAATATTTATTACTACTTGACGACAACAGGGTGTTTTAAACAACAACGAATTGCGCGAGGACTCCCCTCCTGCAGCCGAAACGGATTAAACAGTAAAAAGCGCGTATTATTTGATGTAATGTTGAATGAAAAAGTTTATAAATCAGGGAAGCTGTTATTCTGTGCTGGTGTAACACTTCACACTGCAGGAAAACAAAACCTTAGATCTCCAAAACCTGGAGAAACATCCTTGACTTATGATGAAAGTTCATGTAAAAATTCAATTTACGACCGTTTCTATTCCCACTGGCTCATGACGAGATTTTTAAACGATGTGGGTAACTAAACAAACAGGCAACAAAGAAATAAACTAAGATGTATATTATATATTAATGTATATTATTTAAGCAACTGAGAAATTGTGGACACTTTTCTATTCGCCGATTCGCTCTTTATGAGACCATTTCATAGACTAAGTAAATACATAAAATAACAAACAAATAAATTTCAAATAATAATGTAAGCTAATGTAAAACAATTATTAAAATAATTCTGGACCATTTCTATTCGCCCGTTTGTTTATTATGAAAATTCGGTTCACCGTGTGAAGGGCAGCTGGTGCTTAACAATTTTGCAATTCTGTAAAAAATAAATAAACAAGTAATTAAAAACAAACATTCTTTACTTATTATGACATATTCTCTAATTCTAACAAAAGAAACAAATAAGCAAATCAATAAAATACGGAAAATGGAAAAAAGAAAGGATACTTTTATTCCAGCAGAGATGGAAATGTGTTCGTGTAAATATATTTTTAGCTGGTCTTCTTTTGGGCTGATTCAGTTTACTCGTTTTGCACAGTATTTGTGATCGTTTTTCTCATTTTTCTCTGCAAGCCCACCGAATTCTCGCTTGTGTTCTATTCTAAGAAATTAAACATCTATTCTAAAATTTCAGACCTCATCACTGCACACCCAGACTCGCGCTCCGCATTTCCTCCGAGAAAGGAAAGAAATGAATTGCTGCGTTTATCTAGGAGCTGATTATATATACTTTTAGTGTCTTAAATCTCACACTTCAGAAAAATCCCATACAGTAAAACAGAAATTTTTTTGGGGGGGAAACTGGACAAAATAATGAGTTTGTCACGAAAATACAGTCTATATACTGGAGCTCCGAGTGACTGAATCAAAGTGAGGTTTATTAACACTCTGGTATTTCGTAGTTTTATAAAATCTGGGTTACGTTTCAGGATTACTTTTAACCTCAGATTAACCTCAGACACGTTGTGATATTTAACACATTGAATATGCTGAAAACAGTTTTTGCTATTGTGGCTTTGATGCACTTAAACGAGACATTTTAGTTTAAATGATCAATTATTTTTTTATTTACTCACACACTGCAAAAGGCTAGCACTGTTTCATGGTGTAAAATATTAAAAGGTGTAAATATTATAAAACAAACAATGTGTATATACATGGAAATACACTTTATGAATGTTGGTTTATGAATAATTTTCATAATTCAGGGCACAATTTTTTCAATAGTTTTTACATTTCTTATACAATTTCATTATAAATTAAGTAGGAAATAACTGTTAAACCTGTTGTTATGAACTAACATTTATTTGCTGTGAGAGGTTTTTTTCTTAAAGGGCTTTTTCTACAGAGCCTCAGAATATGACATGCTGGGACATTAAATGACTGAAATCAGGGATTCCTAGAGGCCATAATCATTTTTCGGACAGTCTAATGAACCCTTTATTTCTTCTTCCAGTGCTACCCCACAGTTGGAGGGATGAGCGGAGGCCTGGGTGTGACTTCAGTGGGTTCCTACATGGGCATGCAGGGCCTGAGCTGTGCTGCCAGCTCCATGAACTCCATGTCCTATGTGAATGCTGGAGGCTCTCCAGGCTCCATGGGATCCGGCCTGAACCCCAGCATGAGCCCGATGAATGGAGGGTCTCCCACACCCATGAGCTCCCTGGGTTCTTACTCCAGCATGAACGTGGTGGGCCAGGTTTACGGCCAGTCTGGCAGGCCCAGGGACCCCAAGACCTACCGGAGGAGCTACACTCACGCCAAGCCTCCCTATTCCTACATCTCTCTGATCACCATGGCCATCCAGCAGTCGTCCTCCAAGATGCTGACGCTCAGTGAGATCTATCAGTGGATCATGGACCTGTTTCCGTTCTACAGGCAGAACCAGCAGCGCTGGCAGAACTCCATCCGTCACTCGCTCTCCTTCAACGACTGCTTCCTCAAGGTGCCCAGATCTCCAGACAAGCCTGGCAAGGGCTCCTTCTGGACGCTCCATCCAGACTCGGGGAACATGTTCGAGAACGGCTGCTACCTGAGGAGGCAGAAGCGTTTCAAGTGCGAGAAGGGCCTGGAGAAGGAGCCTGGTGGGAAGGAGGTTGAGGGCCAAAGTTCTAAAGGCTCTCCTCCACCTGGCACACCAACCAAGGAGCACAAAAGGTCAGAAGCCAAAGCCAGACCAGCTCTGAGCCCAGAACAACCAGAGTCACCAGTTCCTATGGCCCAGCATCATCACCACCAGCACCACGTTCCTGAACCTCAGCTGCTGCATCACCCTCACCCTCACCCTCACCCTCACCCTCACCCTCACCTTCACCCCCACCCCCACACTCATCCTCACCCTCTGTCCCACCACTCACTCCACTCCCACGACGTGGCACTGAAGCCGGAGCACCACTACTCCTTCAACCACCCCTTCTCCATCACCAACCTCATGTCCTCAGAGCAGCAGAATCACAGAATGGAGCTGAAGAGCTACGAGCAGGCGGTCCAGCACTCTGGATATGGCTCGCCCCTCTCCGCCTCCATTTCTCTGGGCGCCATGACGGCCAAAAGCGGCCTGGAGCCCCCCAACCTCCTCTCAGAAGCTCCTTATTACCAAGGTGTGTATTCCAGGCCCATCATGAACTCCTCATAGCTCCACGGCGCCGCCAGACTTTCTCATCCTGATGTACATTTTCACAAAATGAACCTCCTCTGGCCCATGTGCTCTTCACACACACAGAGACTGCTCCATGTTATGTTTTGTTGATACTGTAATTTATGGCATTTTGATTGTGAATATGAGTGTAGACCTGTAGAGTCGTTATTAAATTTGGCACTGAGGACTTTTTAATGGTGTGTGTTTTTTCTGACCTGTCTTATTGCGGCAGATTTAATGAGGGCTGGATGTTCAGGCTGGACGTCCAAACAAAATCATATCAAAAGCAATAATGCGTCTCCTTCTATGGCTTATTACTTTTATCATATTATATTGTAGTCACCTATTATTATTATTATTATTATTATTATTATTATTATTATTATTATTATTATTATTATTATTGTTAGTAGTAGTAGTAGTAGTATAATACTACTACTACTAATAATAAAAAATAATAATTATAATAATAATAATTATTATTATTGTCATTGTTGCTGTTGTTGTTGTAATTGATGTTTTAATCATGCAGTGCTGTGAGATTTCTATATTAAATATAACAGAGTGATGTCATTTTGTCAGAACAGTTTTAAGAATTATTGATCATTTTCATTATTTAATACATTCTATTTTATGATAATTATATTATGATTTAATTTCTTTTCATCTCACTCTTGCCTGGGTGCCTCTTCGAGGTAGAAGACACTCGAGACCAGAGGTCACAGGTTGCCTTGCTTATAAATCTTTGATAATGAAAATAATGATTAGTTATGATCAATAATGATTAATTGAGAAATGAAAAATTACACACCATTTACTGCGTCTGTTTGTTTTTTTTGTTAAAAAATAAAAAGATCTGTATTTTTACAGCTCAACAAACAACAGTAGCATTAACAACCACAACAACAATAATAATATTAATAATAATAGTAACAATAATAAAAAATATATAATTAAGTCATTATAAATAATAACCAAATAATGTCTGTAAGATTTCCTGCTTGGTTCTCATGATTAAATAGCCCTGTCTTCTTTTCTTCTTCTCCTTTTTAAAATGTTTCTTTTTCTTCTTCCATTGCTTTTTCTTCTTCTTCTACTTCTTTTTCTTTTTCCTCCGTTGCCTCCTCTTCTTTTCTTTTGCTTTTTCTTCTTTTTTCTCCTCTATCTCCGTATCTTCTTCTTCTTTTTCCATTTCTTCTTTATCTTCTTCTACTTGTTTAGTTTTTTTTTGAATAAAATGATGTTCTTTAGTTGTAGTGGCCGGAATGTCTATGTGTTAGTTGTGCAGATCAGTATAAGGTTCTGTTAGATGTTCCTGAATGTTCTGCTGTGAACACAGACCTCCTTCGCAGCACTTTAGTAATCTGAAAGCCCAGATTTCTGTGTGTGAGATAAATGTACAACCTGATTAAGACTGACCAGTTCATTACAGCAGCAGAGCGTCTGACTGGAGTACGATACAGGAACTGGTGTGTGTCTGAGCTTCCACTCTGTAAACAGTTTGCAGAATATAAAACAGCATATTTTCCAAATGATTCAGTAAAACATCTGAAAACTCCAGTTTCCATGAGCACAAAACCTTCAGCAGAGCTGCATTTCTTCTGTATTTTAAATATAACAGGTGTAAACAGAGGATACATTTACCTTCACATGTGATTTTACCAGCAAAATATATTCATTTCAGCCACATTTCAGTCACTGAAACACAACTGCAGTCTCTGTAAAACTGCAATTTCCTTATTGTCTTATTATCTTAATATTTTAGGACTCATTCTAAAATCGCTGATTTTTTCCCCTTAATTCTTTGCAAAACTGCAATGCTTGTAATTTAAGACTTATTCTTCCTTCCTTAATATTTATTTCAGGATCACTTTTTGTCCAAACTAACTGAAAAAGAACAACTTTCGAGATGAAATTAAATAACTAAAATACATAGAAAAAAAAGACAAATATTTGACCTGTGTTTTAGCAGTTCGTGTTCAGACTCAAATTCCAGGTTCATTTCAGTGCGTGATTTGGTCCTGTGTGGTGACTTTATTTTTTTCTTTTTGTTTTAATAATGTTTGTCTGGTTAAATAAAGAGAGGAATACATTTGTGTTCATAGAACAAAAGGTCTCAGGACACTAAACTTAAACTTTTGATCAAATTAAATTTAAGTGTGAGCTTAAGTCTGTTTGGTTAAATTCACTAAATTCAGTTCAGTTCCATTATATCCACTCAGTGTAGTTTAATTTAGCTTGGTTCACGTAATTTAGTTCAATGTTACAGACCAGTTCGTTTAGAATCCAGTGTTTGATTCAATTCAGTTTTGTTCGGTCCAATTCAGGTCACATCCAGTAATCAGTTCAATTCAGTTCATATTCAGTGTTCAATTCAGCATTTTAGTTTAATTATATGAAATTCTGTTTAAAGCCAGTATAGCTCGGTCTCTGATAAGCTGTGATTGACAGCTGTCACTCTTCTCAGTGCTGGTGAGGGTGCAGTATGAGCTCTGAAAGCTGGAGGTGAGGAAATGTGAGGACTGTCTTTCTGACACTGTGGTGCGACATTCCGGCTCTTTCATAGCCGTCTCACACTGAGGTTTGTGTCAACAGCCGCCACAGTGTGTGTGTGTGTGTGTGTGTGTGTATGTGTGTGTGTGTGAATGGGCTGAGGGGCCCTAACACTGAACTAAAGTTGACCCTTCAGCTCTCCCACATGTGAAGTGTCAGAGAAGAGTCTTCAGTAGCACCTTCCTTAAATGAGTGTGTGTGTCTCTATCTATTTATCTATTTAACTATTTAACTATATATATATATATACATAGATAGACAGTTACAGTATTAGATTAGTTCTGTGTGAAACAGTATCAACTTAGTTCTGTTTGTAGCAGTATCAGATTAGTTCTCTGTGTGTAACAGTATCAGATTAGTTCTGTGAGTAACAGTGTCAGATTAGTTTTGTGTGTCACAGTATCAGATCAGTTCTTTGTGTAACAGTATAAGATTAGTT
>JBBMFX010049803.1:0-11253 GCA_037832545.1 Rhabdalestes septentrionalis
TGAATACAAACGGGCTCCGACGGTACAGCGCCGTGTTGGAGCATATTTGCCTTTGCATGAGCATGAATCAGGCTTAAGCATTAACAGACGGAAAGCCAGTTTGACCCATGTGAGTGAGCAAGAAATGAAAGAGAAAAGAGAATGTACATGAGAGTGTTTGTGAGTAATTTTGTATGGATAGATGATACAGGCAAGAATGATACAATAAGAATGGTACTGTTTAGCGGATAACAGCCAGAAGAAAATGTATATGTAAGAGAGCGTGGCTATGAGAAGGGAGTGGCGCTGTGTTCATCTGTAATCCTTATTAATATTCTCTCTACTCAGACGTACAGCACCGATACGGCGCATGCTGCCCCCTCCTCACTCCTGCTGCTATAATCAGATAGGACACTCTTCCCTCTGTAGCTGTACGCTCTTGTGCTGTGCACAAACAGACCCTTCCACTGAGCATCCTTCATTAACCTCACTCGCTGCCCCAGGCATTACGAGACTGAGCCATGCCAGAGAGAAACAGCCTTGGGTCATCCTCTCTCAGACATCCAGCTGGAGCCGTCATCAACGCAACAGTTAGACACATCAACCCACTGAACCAGCCTTAATCTCTTCTCAGCTCTTTCGGTAAGATGATGTTTCTTACAATTTCTCCACATCGTCTATTTTTTGCCACACTGAGTTCAAGGTAACTCAAAAATATATCCAGTTGATTAGTTCTGATTTAGGAAAATTGTCCTCGGTAACTAACATCATTTTAAACCATAGCAGTTTGCATGAAGTGCATGTAACAATTTTGACATTTTTTCTCGTCATACACATTTATGGCCATATTGGCTGGTTATCAAATGTAGATGAAGGCACAAAATGAATACCATCATATAGGAAAATTATTATGAAACAGTACTGTGAAATTTTCTTTTCTTTGTTCTCTTAACTATTGCACAATAGTCTGCATATACACATCATATACAGAATAGATTATTCAGACAGCTTATCCTTGTTCCTTACGTTTCATCCTTGTTCCCAGGGGATGTCATTACTGTGAGCTTTACATAACTTTAATATTATGTACATGTTCTAGGGGATGTTTTGGACTGTATATGTACATGCACTGTTAATCCTTCATCATAAGAGAGGCTGAAATTCAGAGTGAATTTAACCTTGATAAACAACCAGAATAATAGAACTGACTGGAGTGCTTACACTCAGTATAATACTCTGTGTTTCATCTGTCTATTGAGCATTATGTGTGTGTGTTGTCTGTGCTTCTGAGAAATCTCCAAGACAATTGCTTACAGTAATGATTACCACTCAATATCCATGGTTCAGAAGAGCCAGTAATTCCGATGTTGTCACCTGGTGTACATTGTCAATGCTAGTCTTTACATAATCACAGACAGCCCAGTGGGGAGGTATTGATTCAATAGTCAATAGTGTCTCAAAACCTCAACATATCAAGTGATTTAAAGCTGGAGGATACAAAGAAGGCAATGTGTGTTCTAATACATGTAAGGATACTGAAAACAATTCCCTTTTTCAAAGATTTACCATAAAGCTTGTTTATTAAGTCATACTAAATAAATGCATCTGTATGCTACAATGACAGTTCTCACGTTTAGCAGCAGTGTCGGTGTTTGTGGGCACAGAGCTAATAGCTTACTTTGAAGCTTCAGCCCTTGATAAAGATGAATACAGACCACAGACACTTTCAGATGCCCCTGACTGGCTTAATTCCACAAAGCATTCTTAATAAACCACAAGATGGAAGACATGTACCTGACCTGTAGCACAACAGCATCACTCACACTACTGACAATACACAACCATCCGTAAATTCATTTCCACAAACGGCTTTCCGTGACCAGCAACTGTGTACAGAATAATTTAGCTTTATAATCTTTTTATGCACAAACATCTAATAACAAGTACTTATCTTTAAAAGACTACATGATAGACGGAAATTCATTTTATGCTACAATTTCCCCCACTGAGACACTTCTGGCTCTATGAACCAAGAAGAACAAGGAGCTGGCTGGAATTATAAACACACTTGTGTTTTTCCTGGCATTTGATCAAACAAAATTGGTTACTTTATGGCTGATTTACATTCAGATTACAGTGTATGGCCAAAGCTTTCCTTTCTTCTTTTTTTTGAATGAGGCTAAATGAACATAATTACATGAAACACACAGGATGGTAGGTAGCCTTAACATCTAGACATACATGGATGGCTCCATTAATTATGTCGGAGCTGTAGCACAGTGCAGTAAACATTTATTTCTGGTCATACATAGGGAAGATCAAGAGAAATACACACATAAAAAAGACCAGCCACAGTTGAACAATATTGCATTGCTGGAATACACAATATTGCCACTGGCAGAGAAAACCAAGTTGAAGCACAGTCTAGGACTAAACATGATTTTCAATGGGTAATTTCCACTGCTGGAGTAATTTAAGTAGTCTCCATAAGGAAAACGCATCCCAGTAGCGATCTATAGTAGAGCTGATGCTCTGTATACTTCATTACCTACTTTAACAGCAGTTTTTAACTGGCAGTCACAAATTTTAATACTAATTTCAAAAGGTAATTACAATTACAGTCTCATTGAACCGGACAGGATGAGGTGAAAACACGACAATGCATATCTAAAATTTTCCAAAAATATGCATATATTTGCCAGATTTTTTCCCCCACTTTGTTCCTATTGTATATTTTCTAATAATATTTTGAATCCTTACAAGACTGCAAGGTTTGCTGTTCAGTTAAATACATGGTTACTGTTTGGCCTTTTTCAGGAACTAACGTGACTAAAGTATTAACTTGGATCAGTAGATATCAACTGAACATGCTGCATGCTTAAAAATGTCATTGTCTGTTCTTCCAGTAATATCACCTACAGATTTGGACTAGCCTCAGAAAATCCTAAAGTCTTCAGGCCCATAAAGAATCATCACTGAACACAAACACATTCTCCTAAAAAAAAAAAAAACAACAACAAAACAACATGACAATCAACGTGCAGAATGTGACGGCAACCACGGCCATTGTAAGCTGGCCTTCCATACCTGGTTGTTTGGACACCTTTTACAGCGTGATGTACCACCCCAACTGGAACAGTCTCATGATGGGCTACACACGGAAGAGCTTCATGAGGGAGGAGAGGATTCCAGTGAGTCATACAACAACCCACCTGGGCAACCTCAGCCCCCAGACCACCTACATTCTCTGTGTGACCTGTCAATCATCTAATCCTACAAGGGACCAATGCCAGCTTTTCAGCACTTTGGACGAGAGCGCTGAGCATGGGGGGAGCCGCAGGGAGCTGGCTATGGGTGTGTGGCTGGCCAGTAGTATTCTTCTCTTCATCATTGCAATTGTTTTACTCTGGGCTTGCTTTCATTCTGTATGCCCAGCAAAAAGGCACTCTGATGGGGAAAATCACCCAGGCTCCACCCCACCCAGCCAAGCTCTGACCCCCAGGAGTGATTTTGGGGCAAGGGAAGGTAGAGGGAGTCTATACACGCCAAGTTACAGCGAGGAAGATTTTCAGCAGGCAACAGTGATTGAGAACCCTTTTCATGCCGAGCACCAAAGAGCACCCGTCGACAGACAAAGCCACGAGCTCAAGACACTTAAACAAAACGGCGGCCCTGAATAGGTCTGAACTAAAACAGCCATCGCTGTACGACAGATATTATGCTTTACACAAAGATCATCAAGTGTGGCTCTTAATGCACAATTCTGGCCATTTTAAAATCTCAAGAGATTTTGAGGCCCCCCTTGGGAAGAACAGCTCCAAACTAAGAACAGTTTCACACAAGGTGCCTACAATGGATATGTACACATACATGTATATAATCTTATGCATTTGTTGAGCTTAGTGGTATCACAGCTGTCACAGTTTCAACATGCATGTCTCATAAAACGTCATGAAACTGCACACAGTCCTATGGTGAAAAACACATTTGTCACCATGACTACTGGTGGCTTTTAGGATACTTTGGCTCTAGAGAAATCTTCAAGTATTCTATTGCAACTACATTAAAAGGCAGGTAGAGTAACATTTCTCACATCTATTCACAGAATTGTAGCTCAGTATTAATGAAAATACAGCAAATGGACACTTTATTTAATCATTGTTCAAAGGACATCTATTGCGTCTTGCAAGAAACAAACAATTGTTACTTTATATATGAACTTCCTGTTTCACATGTGGTGTTGTGAAAATCACCAATGAAAATGTTTGTGCTGCAACAAAGTCATGCCAATAAAAACATTAAAAATAATACCATGACTGTAAGCTGTTCTCCAGAGACATATCATTCTTACTGAAAGAAAGATCACATTTTTATGGAGCTGTATTTCAACGAAGAGAAACCTTCCAAGTGAGTAAATGTGCAGGAAAGAACTGGAAATCAAACTAGTCTTAATAATGAAGTGGAACACAAACCCACCTTTGAGCCATAGAGGTACTGTGGCTGGGCATTGGCTGGCTTGTCTCGCTGGAACTCTTGAGAGAATGGCAGGACAGTGCGAACAAACCTAGAGAGAAAGATAATTTCAGTCAATCTGCTTAACATGTTTTAGGTATTTAAGTAAGGCTGCAACACAAACTGCATTACTGCAAATCTGTATTATGGTTTTAAGAAATACTGTGGTTCTGACACCCCAAATCCCACCAAGTTGTCCAAGTCCTTACTGCATTAATGAGATTACTCTCTCACTACATTTTAGTCTCTCAAAAATTGAGAGACTCTCAGTCTCTCAGAAAGAGCAGCAAAATGAGACTGTGAGGAAATAAAAGAGGTTATTTTTCGATGTACCTATTTATCTGTCAGCATGAGAACACTGTAAATCTGTGATTGCATGCAGGCAGCACACTAAGAGTAGCCCTAACATTTTTATATTCAAATATGCCTGTTTAAGACAAGCAGTTTCAATAACACTCATTAAAATCTATTAGCTGATATCAGGTAACTAAACCTTTACACTTGTATGCCATTAAAAAGAGCATACAATCAGTGTGACGCAAGCTAATGTTAGCCTCTTGATCAAAACATCTTTAGCGGACTGAGAAACAAGTAGAGGTCGACCAATATTGAATTTTACAGATACCAATAGCTAGGTTGGTCCGTACTTGCCGATAACCGATTAATTAATTAACAGATAGTTTAAAAAAACCACATAAATACACAACACTTCATGTAAAATAGTACTGAACTTTATTATAAAATAACAAACAAAAAAACAGTACTGAATCATGAAAATGCGCTATATGAAATAAATATGAATATATTAATAAATATTGAGGAAAATTAAAGACATGCTCTCAAACTGAAACAAAAAGTAACTCCGGAAAACACTATCGGCGTGGATTATTGCCGATAACGATCAACTATCGGTGACGATTAATCGGCAAAACCGATATATCGGTCGACCTCTAGAAACAAGCAAAGAATATTTTTGTTGCTGAGGTAACATTTAGTCTAGTGGCGGCCTTTAACATCTGCCAGCTGCAATTCTGGACCCCCAGACATGCTGCAAAGCTTACTTTGTTGGTCAGTTGTTTCAGCATTCATGGTTTCAAGGCCTGGTATTATAAATGAAATCTGCAACTGAATAGCTGCTACAGCTAGAACAAATGACTGTAATACATGCCAAACTCTGGCACTGTATGACGGTTGAAGATGTAAGCGAAAAGTGTCCAAAGCAGCAGCCATATAAATTATGCATTTATACAAAGTAGGATTGGTGCATGCCCAGCACAAACAAAATCAGAGAGAAGAGATTTTATTTTACTTTTCTTTCTTGGCTGTATCGATATTAAACCAAGGTGGAACTTGTTGATCATTGTGGCTTTCAGCAGTCTTTCAATAAAAGTAATCTGTCCTATTTTATCACACACTCTGTCTCCATCCATCTATATCTTTCATAAAACATATCTCGTTTCTAACCCCTAACCTCCTACCCTCTGCTAATCCCGTTCATGCAATCTGTCTCTCTCTGATATTTTCTATTATCCATTTTTCTCTCTTTCTACGCTCCTCACTGAGGGGGAAATTAACATCTGTGAGGGAAAAAGTGACAAGTACTTCGGTTTTTACTCGATGTTCAGAAACATTGTGTTTGGGTTGTCTGAAACAGACGGTCAAAGTGATGAGAAGAAAGAGGACAGTTAAGCAGAGGACAAAAAAGTTTGTAAGAGCTCGAACTGCAGAAATACAGCAATGAGCCACAAGAAAAAAAGTACACAAGAAAAAAATACTTTCCTTCTTCTTCCTTTTTACTTCGTTCAAGGGCAAAAGCCCCCTCCCATTCTGTTTTTCAGCTCAACATCACACCCCAATGATCTCAAAGTTCTCTGAAGCAAAGTCCATGACCTTAATCCTTTCTCGTCTAATTTCTTTACATATTTCAATGCCTAAGGGTCCAGGATATGTGGTAAGAGGTGATCAATCCATTAGGAGAGTAATAACATACCATCATGTTAAAGCAAAGATGGTGCATATAGTATATGGTGACATTCAAAGATTAGAAAGTGATATTATTCTGGCATATGCACAGATGGCTTTATCATACATGTTTATTTAGGGTATATATTTTACAAAGGAAACAGGGTTTTTTCCTTCTTTTTTTAAAGTGACCAAGCCATAAACTAGGGCATCCAGCACAATTAGGTGATTTTCTCTCCTCAAATATGCTGGTTGAGCAGCAGCTACAAACAATTTACAGGTTAAATCGGCGTGTTTAAACACAGATATTTCCACACATTGCTACACAAAAACAATAATAACCATACTGAAACAAACAAATTTGAAGTTTGATGATGATGACAATTTGGAAGTAATACCTGTTGGTAGAGCCGTTGTAGCAGTAGTTGGGCAGGAAATCATAGTTGAGTTCCCAGAAGACATGCAGGGTAATTCTGCCATATGGAGCAGAAACGTTGTGGTTGGCTTCACGAAACATGGCATCCATGCTGTCCAGGGTCAGAAACTTACTGAGGAGCTTGTGGGTCAGGCGGTTAATATCCAACAAGCCCTCCAACTCCTGAAATAGAAAGGTAAAGAAAATTGTTTTCTCAAAAATTAAAAAGCTCAACACTGTTCAAACTTAGTATAAATAAATCCTTCAAAAACATCCACCAATTATCAATTTTAATGAGTGCATTTACATAAAAATCAAAATCCAAGTATCCTGAAATGCACAAGTGACTGACCACACATACTACTAAATTAATTCATCTACTCCTCTATCCCTCTCACTGAATACTGTCTGATTAAGAAAAAGCATGAGCAACAAACAAGTCTTCACCACAGACACCAAAATTTCTCCCAAAATATTTACTTTAAAACGTGTACTTTAAAACATCCCCTGCATTTACAGAGTAATTGCTTTATTCAAGAATGTTTTTGCTAAGAAAACATACTACGATGGAGGTGAGGTCCTCGCTCTCGAAGCGGTTAATGGCCAGCTCAAGGGACTTGTAAAGGGCAGCAGACACTCGCTGGGTAATGAGACGATTTAAGTCAATGGAACGACCCAACAGCTGCAAGAGAAGCAGAGGACAGTTAAATACATGCACAGGAATGTATGCACAGTAACAATTACACTAGGGATAAATGAATAAACTATCACCTGAACATGTCTCTGCTTCAGCAGTGTCTCATAGCGGTTGGAAGAAGGCCACTGAATGTTAGCACCCTGGTTTTTACACTCAGCGCGCAGTCTCTTATCCAACAGGAGACTGCGGACAGATAAACAGATTGTTTTAATTATCTACATGTGACAGCTTTTTGTTGTCTTGCCTGTGTCTATTACACTACATTACTTATGGTCCCCCAAGTGGAAGGAGACTGAAAATCCTGTAAGGTTTAACAAATATAATGCCCTCAACCAGCCATTCTGGGTTTTTTGAATATAGCATACAGAAACAAAATAATCAAAACTTGGCCTCGGTCATTTATAAATGACACTGTATAACATCACTTTGTTATATTACAAAACAATATAAGATTATTAGATCTCACCTTCCCGCAAGAACCTTGTAGTAGGCAAAGATTTGGTCTGCAAGTTTATAGACAAACTGGTCAAAGCACAGGTTCACCTACAAGGTAAAAAGTGCATTAGGGCAGTTAGAAGCTACCTGAGGCAGTATGTGAGCCTTTCTTTTAGGAGAGAACAGTTATTACTTATTATTTATTACATTATTTATTAACACTATTAAGGATATGACAATACAAGGTATTATAAATGAAATTACATACAAATTACGATAAATATTCATTATTGTTAGTTAATGTATAGAGCTAATTTCATAATTACATTCTATATTGGCTATGGCTATGGCTTTGGCCAAAGCAATAGATTGAGATACTACGAAGTCAAGCTTATTATAAAGATTACACTTATTAGCTAAAAACATTAAATACCATATGGCACATTTTCAGAAACACTTTACTCTGTATAGAACCTTTGACTCATTTCACCCCTAACACTTAGCATGCTTTCACTCTGCAAATGTCTGCAATCAGTGCTACAGTTCTACCATGCAGTTTAAGTCCACATTGTTTAAACAGGTATACTGAGTTCAGGAGTGGACTGGGACTGAAAAATGGTCCTGGACTTCTCCACCAGCTGTACATATAAAAGGGTGGATGGATATGCACAGATGTCTACGTCTCGGCCGCAATTACGGGGGTGGGGTGTAGCGTGGCGGTCTACTTTGGCATTTAAATATGGATTTTACACCTGATAAATGAATGTATTAGCGCCCTCTGCAGTTGTTAACTGATGTCTCGGTTAAGAAGATAGACAGGCTGACGGTCGTGGAGCGGACGGCCGTTCTGGGCTTTTTCAGAATGCACAGATTGCCAATCCGCCCCATACTGAGCTACTCCAAGTATATGACACTAGGGAACCTTACCTCAGCCTCAATCTCATCATAGAGGAACTGCTTCTTGAACTTGGTGAGAGCGTAGTGCGCACTGTCATTATACAGATCCAGGGGATACAAAACATACCTGAGGAAACGAGAAACAATTCCATCAAAAATTAGAGGTACACCAGTATTCTGGGCCAAAGCAAATACCTGATACACATCTGCTGATGCTGATACATAAACATAAATATATTTCCCTGCTGGCAATAGAAAGTGACTCTCTCCGATGAATATTTCAACACACAGCTATGGAATCTGTTTTAGAGAGATCTCTAAAATGTACTTCTGTAAGATTACAAATGCAGTAACATGTATAACGTTTAGACATTTTAGTGTTGTACCTGGCGCATACTGTTCCAGAGTACAATAACTACGGTCATAAAAAAATATGCATTTCACGATGTCACTACGTGGACATTGATACAATACATGCATCTCCATGCAGCACATGGTGATAATATGCTTACTCCATCATGGAGGCCTCTTTAGTCTCCAGAATGTGATCAGTGAGAATCCAGGGCATGGACATCTCAATGGGGAACTGGATACGGCGCCCCATGGTGAGCTCCAGGAAAAACTCCCTGAACCATAGCTGGGACAGGTCACAGCACTGCTGAAGTGTCTCTGCAATAGGAAATTCACACGAGTCCATTTATTTCAGCATGTTCTGTAGGCTTTTAAGTATGATTTGTTGTGCATGTTAAAACAGCAGTTACAGTGTACTTATAAGGAATGGTTAGGCAAAATGTCACCTGCTCCTAAATGTAGTGGATCAGCTATGACCTGTTTGGTGTCTACACATTTCATTACTCTTTTTACTGGCGCTACAAGGCTAATTTAGCTAAAAAGTAAAGAAACCAAATATCAGACCAATATAGGGGTTGCATGAATATTTAAAATAAAATAGTTTGTATCATTCTATTAAGTTTTGCATTATGTCAGCTTTCATGAGTATTTGAAAAACTTTTTGTGAAGTAATCTATGCTCATTGCAAGTGTGTCATTCTGGAAAGGTAAAGAGCAATAAGCCTTTCAGAGCAAGAAATAGTTGCTGGAATGTTTACAATCTATCTAAGTTACTCCAGTTTTTTTTTCAGCTGTGCTTGAGGTGCTTTATTTTTATGATGAATGCTAACTGGCTGTATCTACCAACAAGAGCATTTTTTTTTTGAGGATTTGAATGGCAGGAGTAGAGAATACTTATATTTGTCTTTGGCAATGTACTTATTTTGAAAAATTGTAAACATTTTTGCTGAACTATTTCTTTGAAGACATTCATAATGTATACAAGTACACCTTACCACTGAAATTGATCAGATGAGTGTAAAAGAAAGATTCACGATGGAACTTCTCAATGTCCAGGATGGTGGGGCCTTCCAGGCTACTGCGCAAAGTTTTCTTAGAGCCACTCTTATCAGCTACCAAAGACTCCAGCATAGTCCGCACCATGTACAGCTACATGGGAGATACCAAAGGGTTAAACTGTTAATGATCAATTGAAAAAAGTGGAACATAAACTGAACCTGAATTAAAGGACACACTCTAATGAAAACTGAGTCTTGGGGCATCACTAACACAATTTACCATTATCACAGTGGGAATCTATACTAAACCAGTGCAACCCACTTTGATACACAGTGCCCAGAACTAAAAGCACACATCTTTCTCTCAAACCAAAGAGAACCCTGTCTCTGATATGGTAGCCTGACAGTGGTATGTAAAATGTGTGTCTACATGTGTAAGGGTATGAGTGGGCCTGTGAGCAAGCAAGCAAGCCTGAATCAGGTGAACTGAATCAGGTGAGCTGACATCACTATATATATATATATATATACACACACACATATATTTATACATACATATATATACACACATATACACATATATATAAATATATATAAAAGACATGGCTCCCACAAAACAGTTCAGCCAGTGACCCACCCTATCAGTCAGCATATGAGACTCTGAAATATAAACTGATGACCATCTTTAATGCCCAGTGCTCTAAGCCTCTTAGCCCAGAGAACACACTGCATGGAAGGATAGGAGCATATGGAGCTGAAAGAAGGATGGAAACCCTGAAAAAAGGTTCTGTTTATCCATAAAAACATCCACATACCTTCCAATAATGAAAGAAGGAATCTGCCCACACACACACGCACGCACACGCACGCACGCACACGCACGCACACGCACGCACACGCACGCACACACACGCACACACACACGCACACACACACGCACACACACACGCACACACACGCGCACACACACGCACACACACACGCACGCACACACACACACACGCACAC
>JBBMFX010049814.1:0-11252 GCA_037832545.1 Rhabdalestes septentrionalis
ATTTTGAATAGATTATATTAATGTATTAAATAGTTACTGAATTCAATCTGATTTAATAATATTATCAGGGATGAAATCGATGTGATTAACTAGTTAAAACAAATCAAATACAGCAAATTAAGCACCATAATTTGTTAAATTAAGAGAACATAATACAACTATAATGATTTAAGTTTTATAAGTAATAAGAGTTAAAACAACTGTTTTTATTTGCAACAGTGTCTGAGAACACTGTGTTATCGTCTCCCCTCGTGTTCTCCCAAGCACTCCAAGCAGGTGCATAGATGGACTTCCATTTCTTTCATACTTTTAATTCCAAAACCAAAACCAAAACGCACGATGGCCAGACTACTCTTTCACAGCTAAGACTCAGAATACAAAACAAAGGAGACAGGAGACATGCTTCAACCCAAAGCTTAGACAACAGTTGACCCACAAGTGAACAAGAAACACAACCCCCTTATATATATTTAACTTAAATTCCAACTACCAATAAAGAAACACCACCATTAAACACAGACTAAACACAGCTGTGACTCATCGATCTTTAAAAACCCAATAACACTTCAAAATAAAAGCACAAAACAAAACCTAAATACAAACTTAACATGCCATAACAGTTATGCAAAATAGTTTTGTGTATATCACTATGTATTCAGTATTTATGGAGAGAATTTTTTATATACCATATTAAATACTATAATCTACACTTATATTTTATATTGTTCTTGTCTCTGTGTCTCTGTGTAACTATGTAGTGTTCTAAAATTAATACCTCCAGGCACAAGCTGCATTCTGAGCATCGTAACAAGAGGAACTACAACAACAGCCAAGTCTGACCAAGCTGTTCTGTGGGCTTTTTCTCTTTGACCAGCAGTATGATGAGTCCCTTGCAGATCTGCTTCACTCCTGTAACAATAAATATGATCTACCGCAGCCCATCAGACCTTTATTGTCCACGACTCATTGCTGTGTCTGTGGGAAAAACAACAGATCCCATTAAAGATCCTCAGATGTGGCTCCCCTGTTCACCTTTTTGAGTACTTTAACCACCACAGTTTTTATAGCAAGGCTACTGGTTTGCAATGCTTTAGCTTGTCGTTTGCACTCACATAGTTCTATTACATATTTCTGACACTTACGTATATGCTAATATGCTATTAGTAGAACATTGTGAGTTTTATCAGTAGATCCAGAGCAGGGATCTCAACTGGAATCCTGACAACCTCACACTGTGCCTATTTTTGTATAAAACACCTGAAATATCTCCTTAACTAATTAGCAAGCTCCTACTGGGTTGGGATGTGTAAAGTGTGGGAAAAAAATTGAAAAGTATAGAGATCCGAGACCTTGCATTTGGGAACATTGTTCTAAGACACTGAATTCTAAACATTATTTAGATTAACACCAATACTTGAGAGCTAATAGACGACCACAACAACAACAACCAGAGCCCAGTAACTCCTGAACTGCATAGAAGCTAAATGGATTCCACTCCATTATATTGTTGATTTATTTTGTACCAGTTGGTTGACTGACATATCTGATTTTGTACAGAAACTTAAAAGAAATAAAATAAAAATGGAACAGCCATATCTTTAAAAGAAATATGATGCCCATTTCAAGAGTAAAAAAGGTTCAAGATTCCAAACATTTACATTGTGGTAAGGTAAATTCCAGAAAAAAAGTATATTATATATATAAACACACTCACTTTATGGCATACACCTTAACAACTATTACAACTGTTTGTGCATATTAACACAAATCAGCCAATCACATGGCAGCAGCTCAATGCATTTAAAACTTCTAGACATGGGGAGGAAATGGGATTTAAGTGACTTTGAACGTGGCACGGTTGTTGGTGCCAGAAGGGCTGATCTGAGTATTTCACAACTTGCTGATCTGCTGGAGGTTTCACACGCAATCATCTCCAGGGTTTACAGAAAAAGAGAAAATATCCAGTGGTCAGGGGTTGTGTGGATGAAAATGTCGTGTTGATGTCAGAGGTCAAACGTGAATGAGCCGACTAGTTCGAGATGATAGAAAAGCGACAGTAGCTCAAATAACCACTCATTACAACCAATGGATGCAGAATACCATTATTGAACGGACATCATGTCGAACCTTGAAGCAGATGGGCCATTGGCACCATCGCCATTCAATCAGAGGGGGATGTGTCCCCTTCAAATTTCATAATTATATGTTTGGACTCCCCACATTTATCATAAATAATTAGTTCATTAGCGCTGTTGAATCTTGAATCTTTTGCAAAAGGATCCACTCCACTAAACCGATAGAAGAACACAGCCTGTCTGTGCATTGACGTGTCAACCCCTAAAAGGACTAGATTTGCACGCACGCAGCAACTCTGCCACCACCCAAACCCCCGCCCCCACACCCAAGCCCCGCCCCAAACCCAAACACCACTCCCCCACACGTCCCCCTCACATTAAAAAGGCTTCCGATGCCCCTGAGATGGGCTACAGCAGAAGAAAACCACACTAGGTGCCACTCCTTTCAGCTAACAAACAGAAAACAATTGCACAGGCTCACCAGAATTGGACAATACAAGATTGGAAAAACATTGCCTGGTCTGATAAGTCTAGATTTCAGCTGTTATATTCAGGCAGAAGAGTCAGAATCAGGTGTAAACAAAATGAAAGCATGGATTCATCCTGCCTTGTATCAATGCTTCAGGCTGCTGCTGCTAGTGTTATGGTGTGGGGGAATTTTCCTTGGCACACTTAGTACAAACTGAGCATTGTTTACACACCACAGCCTACCTAAATATTGTTACTGCCTATGTACATTCCTTTATGTCCACAGTGTACCACCCAGTGACAGCTACTTCCAGCAGGATAATGCACAAAGCTCAAACTTGTTTCTGGTACATGACAATGAGCTCACTGCCCATATCTTCATGTGTCATACTGCCTAGCATTTATACACAGATTATGTTGATATCATGGATCCACAGGGAAGCTAAGGGGTTAAGCCAGGAGAGACGTTTCGGAAACCTCTCTTTGGGCGCTGACGTCACTGCTCCGGTAACCCAGGGGTTGGAGGATTTGCATGATTGTTCCTTTATGCCATTGAAGCGAGGCCGAGGGGGCTATTATGGTTATTGCGTATTGATTACAATAACCTTTGCCAGGCTGGAAGGCGCAAGAGCCACGGCTGTGATTGAAAGGCTTCATCTGTAGGCCGATCGATAGAACATTAAGAATTCGCCCCCATGTCTCGGAGAGACTCGTATCATAGAGCGGATATAAAGATGAAGCACGATCTGTACCTGTACACATCCTGGGGCGCAACACACTATCCATATTGAAAACGCACTAAAGAGGGAGATGCAGGTCACCTTGGCCTCTGAGTGAGTGCATGGACCAGCTGAGATATTGATATTTTTCCTAAGGGCACGAACCCAGCGCTTTATCATTAATTTAGGTCCTTAACCCTCAGAACGTGAGTGTCACGGATCTGTGCTGGAGGTGCCAAAAACTGTTAGGTAAACAGGTGTCTCACACAAATGACTCTTAAGAAAAAATTACCAAATAAAAAGCTCACAAGATTTTGGAATCTGGGAGAGCTCCACCCACAGGTGGGTGGGGAAAACCTGCAGTCAGAAGGGGTCCAGAATGTGGCCAAGCAACGGCACGCCAAGAGGAAGAGCAGCAAACAGTGACCATGAAGGAGAACTAACACCGGTTCTAGACTGTTTTACACTGGATATATTTACTGATACACTCTTGAGTTCTCAGTGTAAACACCAGTTCTAGACTGTTTTAATACCATTTATATTTACTCAAATCAGCGTTTACTGATACACTTTGGGTTCTGAGGGTAAACACAGGTTCTAGAAGTGGTGAGTGGTTATGGAAGAGGAGGAGGAGCAGAAGAGTTCCAATCCCAGATGGGAAAATCAAAGGACATAGCATAAGATTTTTCATAAATTTTAGTATTACATTATTTTGAGAAAGATATAATTTACTAATTTTGTTACATAAATATTGAAGTAAAGTCTGTTCCATGTAAAGTTTAACTGAAAAGAAAGCACATCTTGGGATGATGAAATACTCAGAGGCAAGAATGTTACTCACTCCTTGCTGCTGATTGGCTGCTGCCCTGTGACGCATCCCTGGCAACACCAGTCCAGAATCTTTTAGGCTTTTCTTATACTACACATATACTTACAGTAATGCACGTCAGCTACATTAAAGATAATGCTAAAGATAACATAACCATTGCTCCCACAACCATAGGCCCATTATCATTTACTATGCTAAAGATACCATACCATCCTGCTAACAACAACAGTGTAAGGCCAGAGGACTTATCTATTACCAGTGAGATGACTGAGCAACAGTAAAGAGGGAGTTGCACTGCCTTTAACAAAAGAGCCATCTTTATATCATAGCTTAGCCCTTCACTGGTTTCTGCTAATGCCCCAGGCATTTGAATGAGAATGGTATGTAATGTTTGGTTAGTCATAAAACTATATGTAATGTTTGGTTGGTCATAATACTTTAAAAAGTTTTAAAAGTTCAGCAGTTTGTGTTTATTTAAAACATTAATGAAATGTTAATTATAGATACTTGTAACAATGTAAAGTAAAGTAAATCTACTCTTGGTGAGAAGATTAGATGGTTGATTTCCCAGAGAAAGCACGCCCGTACTGAGAAATCACCAGTCTGAGAGCTGCGATTAAACTGGAAGTAAGCAGGAGTGATTTAACAAATGACTGTTTTCCACTGATGTGGAGACACACGGGGGGTGCTAAATGTCCAATAGAGTGGGATATGATTACAAGGCCTCATTCCCGTCCACTCGTGAGCACTTAGCCCCTCTGGAGTGCACACTTGGAGCACACTGAAGGACAAGTCAAGGTCGGCTCGGCTTGTTCTGGATGCTCTCCAGCACTGCTCCAATCAGTAAAGGCCAGACAGACGCTTCCTATCCACTTTGCCCAACGTCCTGCTCTGTTTTCCTGCATGTGTTTTTCTGTGGCCCTGTTTTCCTGGCAGATAATATTTTTGTGTCTTTCTTTAATATTATGTCTTTCTATGAGTCATAACCTGAATCTATTTCCCAGAAAGTTGGGTAATATTAAATATACATATACACACCCTATACATATATATAATATATATATTTATTTACTTATTTATTTATATTTACTGTATATCATGTATAGAAGGTGGGATATGGTTGCAAGAGCCTTAAAGTTTGACCTCATAAATGACCTCGAAAAATGAATGGGAAAGCCTTCAAAGAAGATTGGAAGCTTTTATTGGAAGCAAAGGGGGACCAAATCCAGAGTCTATGTGTTTGAATGCAATGACTTTAAAGTCCCTGCTGGTGAGATGGTCAGATGTACCGAAACTTTGTCTATGCAGTGCATCTTTATGGGTATTAGAAAATATTTTGTAAGTAATATTGAAATACAAGTTTAGTTTACCTAATTTAAAAATAATATATTAATTGCATTGCTCTCTTCAAAGTATAATTTTCGGTTAAATAATACAAAATGTCTTGTTCCCACATAACTTTGTTTGTTTTCCTTGTGGTATGCAGTGTAAAAAATGTCTTTCTAGTAAATGCTAAATACTGAATTCAAACTATAATAAAAGTTTATATAGCATAGTGTAGTATGGTGTAGTAATAATAAACTTGAGCAGTATAGTATATGAATGCATTTTGTTACTCATGTCTCCAATGATAACAAGGATAGAAAATGAATATATTATGCAGTGATATTAATGTAATTACATTTTATTGCAATATTCATTTTATTTAAGAAATTACTTTTATTGGTCTATTTGTACTGAAATTATGGGATATGAAGAGCTCAGAAAAGACTTTGTCAAATAGGCAAAACCATAAATTAAAACAATTGCAAGTAGCCTGGGGCTAATTCAAAACATCACATGCATTTTTAAAGAAGCCAGTCAGTAAGACTGGCTCAGTCAACAGAGGACTCGCCCTACGCTCGAACTGGAGGCTATTTGTTTTCGTTTATGCGTATCCCTCAAGCTAAATCAACAGGACACAGCTATGCATGCATTAACAACTTTATCCAACAAGGCCTTCCATGGAATCTGCCCTGGCCTTTGTTATTCTGCTTGTGAGCATTTTTTCAGGAGTTTCGCTCGACTACAAGGCAGAGCAGGGGAAGCCTTGGAGTCATCAGATGGACAGGCACGGTCCAGACCACAGCACAGTCAGTTACATTCAGCTAATTCACACTCTAATTCTGTCTCACTTAATTAAAAAAAAATGGTATTTTTGGCTTTGGTGAGCTCTTTAAAAAGAAACAGTTGGAACACTCTAAGAAAGCAGAAGAGGAAGAAGAAGAAGAAAAAGAAGACTAATATGAAGAAGAAGAAGAAGAAGAAGAAGAAGAAGAAGAAGAAGAAGAAGAAGAATAGGGGAGGGGCAGAGCAAGAAGAGGATAGGAGAAGGAGGTGAAATTAGAAGAAAAAGAAATGAAAGAGTAAGAAGCGAAAGGTGAAAAAGAAGAACAGGAAAGGAGGAGAAAGAGGAATTACCGGATATGCTTCATGTAATACAGAAGTGACAATTACAGTTTTGTGCTCAGAATAGAGACTGACATGTTTGTTTTCTCTCTAAATGGATGGAGATATGTTAAATCTAACAAAGTGATATATGATTCCGGATCCCCCTGGAGGCGGATTATCATGCTTGGACCCCAACTAAGCAGCATCATCCATCACTTTCTGTGCAAGATCACAGTGACCTTATCTAGTCGCCAACTAGACCCACTGAAAACATGGACACACTTCAAAGCAAAGGATAAAGCCTCTCAATCTCACTTAATCTGGCTCGAATATTTTCCTCTTTCCTCTCTGAACTCCATGTAATGCCAGCAACATGTTCAAGACGTGTTTAACTCCGAAATATTTTAGCAATTGGCTAATCCCACCATAACCTGGATGCGCAGGGATATCTGACAGTATGGGATGATGTATGTAGTCTGTATGTCTTATATGTCTGTGAAATCCCAAGACAGATCTTTCAGACATGTAGGGAAATCTGTATTTAGATCAATGCATACAAATCAATGCATTGAGATCAAAACATACAGATATGTTTTGACATTCCGAACTTATCATTTTCTGAAATTCTTTGTCATTGTTTGATGGTATCAGATCATGAAAGACAGTGTTGGATCCAGTCAAAGCTGGAATTTACCTTTATAGTTCCTCACAGACCACATTCGATGGCATGGCATTAGCTGAAGGGCTTCAAAATGTTTAACTTCTGATGTTCAAAGAGCAAGATATGATGAGAATGCTTGTAGAATTATTATAGCAATTACCATAACAATGATGTTCTGTTTTTTATGTTCTATTTTTGTTATGTTTTATGTAAAAGCACGCATTTTAAGCATTTTTTACGTTTTATTCTTTTAATGCACACTTTTTAAAACTCAATATTAAACATGTTTAACAAATGTGGTTGTGGCCTCTGTACAGTGCAGAGTTACATCCATCCATTTTCTACCCCTTTATCCCGCACTCGGGATCGGGGGGCTGGAGCCTATCCCAGCTGCTACGCGCGAAGGCGGGTTTCACCCTGGACAGTCGCCAGCACGTCGCAGCGCCACACACTCACACCTAGGGGCGATTTAGTGTGCTCAATCAACCTATCCCCAATCATGGATGTTTTTTGGCTGTGGGAGGAAACCGGAGTTCCCGGAGGAAACCCACTTGGTCATGGGGAGAACATGCAAACTTCACACAAAAAGACCCTGCGCCCGACCTGGGAGTCGAACCCAGGACCTTCTTGCTGTGAGGCAACAGCGTTAAACCCTGCCCCACTGCGCCGAGGTTCAATTTTCATAAATCTTGAAGTGGTCACCAGAGGTAAATACCGTCATAGAGATGTGATCTTGCTCTAGAACAGAAGGAAAGCACTTTTTAGTTCGAGACTGAGCTGCTTATCACCACTTTGGGGCAGCTGGTGAACTGCTTGGCCCTGCAATTAAATGGTTGTGGGTTCGAAACCCAACACTGCTAGTGTCATCACTGAGATTCCCTCATGCAAAGTATAGTCCCCCCTCTGGGCCCCCCTTATTGGTGGCAGCCGCCTGCTTTACTTGGTACATGGGGTAAATGTAGCGAAAATATTTCACACTGTGTCTATAAGACTATAAGGCACCACTTTACTTTACTTTAAACAAAACTTTGTATTTCCAAAAGATAGCTTTAGGTAACATAATTTATTGATGGCCTTCAGTGTTAATATTAAATTATTTAGCATTCTCCTCCAAATGTGTTGAGCCGACCATGGTTCAGATGGTTCAGAAAGGAGCAGTAACGCTGTGTGGAGGAAATAATTCTTTCCCATCTCTCTCTATGTGCTTGGAGAAGGGGGATTGAGAGTCGTTGGAGGCATCATTCAAGTGTTTGATAACTAAACATGATTGGAGAAGATGCAAGCAGCTTCCATTACTTCCATTCCATTTATGTATCATCACTGGAAGGCACTGGAACATTCTTAAAGGAGAATATCATCTGAGTAGCATTGCTCTGAGAGATGTGGAGAGGGAGGACTCCAAAGGAGACCCCGGGAAAGGCTGTGGGTACCCGTGGCCTTAACACTCTGGCTGTCCTCATTTTTGCTAGCCTTTCAGCGTCCTCATGGCCAAAAATGGCCATCAACAGATTAAGTCTGTGATTTTTATTATAATTATGCTTTATTGCTATTTATACTGCATAACGTGTTTCATTAACATCAGTACTTGTCATTTTTATTTTTGAATCCTTCAAATACCAGTTTGTTTGCAATATGCACTTATTAGAAAACAACATAAAAAGTGAAATTGTACTATATTCTCAATGCTGCTGGATTTTTAACAACACTGATTATTGTTTATTGTTTATTATTTGCAGGGAAAGCAAAGTAAAAAAAAAACTGACCAAAAATGGGCACCTCCTGTTTACACTCCCAAAATGATATAAAACTAATAAAAATGAATATTTTTCAACCTTCACCAAATTGATTTCTTAAATTAGCATCAGTCCTTGTCATGAAAAGCAAAAATTCATTTCAATTAAGAATTTTAATAAGGATTACTATGGTTACAGGAAATGAATGAATGAATGAAAATGATTTGACTACTACGACTTGGCTGAATTTTACCACACAGACCTACACAGGCAGCAGTGCAATTTATTTTCAAATCAGCATCTGTATGAGCATGATAGCCATCCCATGCAAGTGTGTGTTAAACTCCTCCACAAGCTCCTCATTCTGCTTTAAGAGGGACTGATCAGTGATCAGCTGAATCACATCTTATTTACTGAGGAAAAGTATAAAACACTGCTGTAATCCACACTCTCCTCGCACAGTGAGACCAGCTGGATGCTGAAACACTACTAGAAGTTCCTCAGAGCTCGTTATTGACATTTAGTTTAAGAGAGATTTATTTTCTTTGAATTATTCAGGTTTGGTCAATGCTGCATCATTTCTCTTATTCTAATGTTTTGACATTTTCTTTAAAATCATGCTATAAAGAACAATATTTCTATTGGAAATTAGTAGAAACACTGTCAGCACTTCTTAAAAAGGCAAAGCAGTTCAGTTCAATACTTGCACCTATAAAAGATAAAACCAGAGACACTTAACGCTTTTGCAGTGGCCTCTTATTCTTCTTATTATTATTTTGTATATTGATACTCCAGACAGTGTAAAGTCAGAGGTGAAGCTCCTTGGTGTCACCTCTTGACCTCGTTTCTCAGGCAAACACTCCACTATTGCGACATCTCTAAGATAAAGCGATTCTTCTCTCTGCAGCAGGAAGTGTACACATGGATTTGGTTTCAACAAAACACTGTCAGGCATCCTGCCAAGTCTAGCCTCCAGCACCCAACTTCACGATGACAACCATACAGCACTTAACTCCTCACCCCAGCGGGCTGTAGCTACACCACTGTCAACATCAGCAGTCTATGAAGAGTGGCTGAAAAGGAGCCCTCTGCTTAAATAAACATTCAAACCTGAAGCCAGAATCTGCCTCGACGTCGCCCCTTGACTCAGACTATGCACACAGAGTGAGAGTTCACAGCTAAAATAAAGAGTAGATGATCTCTCAAAGATCAGTCAGCTTTGATATCAGCCCTCTCCAGAGATGAGGGCGATGGCAACCCTGACAGGCAAGTTAACACCCACATGATAAAAGACTTCCTCGTCTTTGTGAAATAAAAGACTCTAATGTAACTGGTGAGTACATTGCAGTTTGGGCTGTTACATTTTAAATCTAATCACTTTTGTAATGTCAATCACAGTTTTGATCTAATCACATTTGCATTCACTGTCTGGACAAAAGTATTGGGACACATCATTATTCAATTCAGGTGGCCCTTTGCCTCCAGTGATGGACTTAATCGTAATGATTTCGCAGACCAAGACATTTTGGACAACGCAAGGCTTCCAACTTTGTAGGCACAGTTTAGGGACGAAACCCTTTTTCTGTTCCAGCAGGACTGTGTCCCAGTGCACACCTTTGGGATGAACTGGAATGGAGCATGTGAGCCAGACCTGCTCACCCAACATCAGTGTCTGCTCTCATAAATGCTTAACAGAACGAATGGACGCAATTTCCTACATTAACTCCAAAATACTGTGGAAAGACTTCCAAGAAGATTGGAAGCTGTTATATCTGCAAAGGGGGACCAACTCCATATTATAGTCTGTCTATTGAATGCAATGGCATTAAAGTCCCTGTTACAATACTTTTGTCCATATAGTGTACATCCACCTATTAGGCCTATGGTAGTTTAGCGCCACCCATTCATGTTGAAGATTTATGGAGTTGTGAATGAGGCCTGATACAGGGCAGCCAATCAAAATGGAGGCACAATAACAAGAAATGTTTTATTTCTAAGGGGTGCTGAGATGAGGTCTTGTAGGATATTACTATTTTCATATTTAAAAATAGCAAATATCATAAGAGGGCCTTATTCAAATAAATGAATAAGTAAATATCACAGACCCTTTAAAGGGGACTGGATAAAAGAAAGGTTATTAGTTAAAGCACAGTAGCCCACCTGATCTGTCTGTATCTGAGACACTAATTATACACCTTTGATGAGATTTCACTCAGTATAATACCCTGGTTGTTTTTCTTTATTCATTTTTGGTTCTCCAAAGCCAAAAGGTAAAAGTGTGTGTGTTATCTCAGTAAATGTCTATTAGAACATTACTTCCATTATATTACTTCCCAT
>JBBMFX010049835.1:0-11252 GCA_037832545.1 Rhabdalestes septentrionalis
TATAAGCTAGTATATTATCCATATCGTGCAGCCCTAATACACACCTTCACCTATCACACTATATCCATGGTTTAACCAAATAACCAATACATACACAGAACATTATAAGCTTGAAAGCTATGTTTTAAGCGAAGTTCTGTCCTCCTTCTCCTTCTGTCTTTGCTGCCAAGTGCCTCCTCAAAAAGTTTTCTTATTTCAATTATTAATATCTTGAATTATTAATTATGATTAATGTCAAATTAATCATTCGTTTTCACGTGTCAGCTTTGCGCCCAGACCACTGCAGTCATTTCCTGTTCCCCTCTGTCATGCCTTAATTTCATGCCCCATTTTATTTAAAAGCACTTTAAGAGTACTTAGAGGTGCTAGAATTTAAGGACCAAAGGGATATGTTTATAAGTGTTTTGATATTCAAAATCAATAAACCATTAATGGGTTCAGATGTAATGTTTTGCTTGTTTATAGATTTTATGACCATAATTTCAAGTGTATATTGTTTTTCATGTGTTTTGGTTTCATGATTGAAGATTGATATTGACGTAAGATTATCAAGTAAGATTAAAGATTAAATCAAGTAAGATTAAACTGCATAAAAGTGTAAAAGTACTGTCCGTAGAAGCATGGATGCAGAACTAGTGGCACAATTACACAAATGAGTTTTATAGAGGTTACAACTACAATCTTTTCACCTCTACACTTATCAAACATTCTGACACATAATATTTCTTATAATATTATAATATAATATAATATATTTCTCGCTCTCTCTCTCTCTCTCGCTCTCTCTCTCGCTCTCTCGCTCTCTTTCTGTATTTGGACAAAAAAAGGCTTTGTCTCACAAATTGTCAAAAATACAAAAAAAAATCATTTTAAAACAAACTGTTTATTCTCCCAGTTTGTTTCATTCTCCCATACTTTTTTTCTTCCCAAATGTGACTGGTGAGTTTTGCATTAGTACCATTTGAGCAGTTTCTTTAATCTCTATAATAAAGGACAGATTTTTTGTGGAAGCCTTAGTAAAGTCTACCTGCAATTCATGTGCTGATTTTGCACAAAATGTTTTAGCTGTAGTGCATTCGCGTTTTTCAGAGCTTGTCAAAAATTATGACCTTTAAATCAGCTAGAAAATCTGTAGTTAATGAAAGCGCTGTTATTACCTGACATTGTCATTATTGCTGCTTTTTTTTCTTCTTTTGATTTTTTTTGGAAGAAACACCGTCTAAAGGCTCGTTTTTACCACTGTTTTCCATAAATACTGAAGATTGTGACATGCTGTGTTCATTTATGTATTAACTTGGACTGTTCTTAATCTGCCTCCAGCTTCTATCACCTCTCTCCTCTTTCCATGTTGTCTGGGCAGTAAAGGGAGTCAATGGGTGCTATGACATGCTAACATTCCTCAGCTGATGCACTGCTCACTCTGGGTCTGGTACTCACTCACTTTCTCAGCTTATACTCGTCCAAAACACTACTGCTGCCAGTGCAACTTGTGACATCATGTTAGAAAAATAATATCAACTGTCAGTACTGGATTAGGTTTACAAGGGGAGAATTCATGTGATTTAACTTTGATTTGTACGATACAATATTTTAATTCATAAGGAATAAGGAATAGCACAGTTCGTAATTGCTTTCTAGGCCACATTAGACAGGGTTTGGGTTTTCTTGGAACTCATGGAATTCATTGAAAATGTAATTAAAGATCCCTTTGGCAACCCATTTAAATCGCCGTGTCTCCCCAAGTCAAACTAATCTAGAGGTTTCAGTCTTTGCTGCATGAATTCAAGTTTATGCTTGCTCGCCTCTTTTCCCACCTAGATGTTTCACTGATGTCAGCATTACTGTGGCAAAGACATGTGATTGGTGATTTGCGCTCTGTCTCACTCTCTCCCGTTCTGTCTTTCTGTCCCTCTCGCTCTCTCCCTATCCCTCCAGGGGCACACTGTTGGCTCCTCCTCATTCTACTGCCCACCCCCGCTTGGGGCATTCCCCTGGAAGGCCAGCCCTGCAGTGCCAGCCTACCCAGAGTGCCGTAGTGCCCCGCGGCCTGGCGTGGGACAGCGAGCACTTCATGAGTCTACTACCACTGCCCCGGCAACACGCTCGCCTGTCACTACAAGAGACCCACCTGTCCAAGTGACTCACGAGTCACCCTGGCGGCGGCGCAGCAGTTTCGGGATGTGCGACGCTCCGTCTCCTCCTCCCGACGTGGACAGTGGCGAGCTACCCGTTAGTGAGGTCTAACTTTCGAAGCCCATCTCAGACCCTGAAACGAGCCCTGTAAAAGTCCGGTTTGCAGAAGTCAATCATAGAGGATTGTGTCAGAGAGGAAATGGATGAAGGACAAAGGATTGGAAAATGACCATTTGCCAACTTTTGTCCTCTCCGTGTAGAGTGTGGGACCATATGTATGTATGAAATATATATACATATATAATTTTATGTATGGAGTAGTGCCATTACTATAGGTTCCTTGCAGTTTTTCACTTTAATCCTTGAATGCGATGTTTGGAGAATAGAAGATGAATCCTGAAATAATCGCACATTTTTTTTTATACATTGCTTGTTAACGTCTAATTTGTTTTTATAATTTAAGAAATAACTCGACAACACATGCTAACGTGACTAATGTGGAATGACATCGGTAGTGTTGAAGCTTTTAGCCACTTAGCATGTTGTCACTGGCACAACGCTAATTGTTGGCCGTACGGTTTCATTCACTCGGACGGATGTACATTAAACTGAGCGCTGACTGAGGACTTGCGTCCACGTGCTCATGTTTGCATGTTTGGGTGAAGACATAACTATGCTAACCACTGGAGGGGGGAAGCTCCCTACTAACTAGAGCCCAGTTTATGACCTCTGATATTTTGTGCTTGACTCACAGGATGCAATTGCTAGTTTGTTTTAGGGTACCAATATTTTTATAAGAGTTTTGTTCTTATACAGTCCATATCCTCAGCAGTTTGTTTTGATGGCTTTGTCTTGAGTGGATCTGAGAAAACGGATCTGAGTGTAGATGACTGAGAGTGGGTAGTCTAGGTGTTACAGAGTGGATATTAGTTGTTTGGACATAGACCCAGAAAGCATGGCTAACATGAATGGGTGTCAAACTTCGTAGAAATCTAGGCTGAAACTTATGTGGATCACCTTTTGTGCTTTCCTCATCTAGGACGTCCTTCTGAGATATTTGTGGTCCTGTTTGATAGTACTACAGAGAACAGCTTATATGGGACTTGAACTGTGAATTTTGTACAAGTAGAGACACCAAGACAACACTGGTACTAGAAGATGCTTCAATAATTTTAGCATCTGGAATTTATTAATTGGTTTGAAGCGTTCATATCGTGGAAAAAAAGTCTCTTTAAAATGACTGCTTTGAATTTGCAATGCCATGAAAACCAATGCATTTACATATCAGTTTATTCAGCCTACAGCAGTTTGGCCCCGCCCATTCATGTTGAAGTTAAAAGGATCCTTTCAGCCTGGCCGGTTTTTGAATAAGGCACAGTACAAGGCAGCCAATCAGAAAAGAGCTTATGTACACACATCAGTCTTAAAGACACAGTAGAGCAAACAGAAATAAAATACAAGAACAACAGAGAATATGGTCCCTCTAGCCCAGTAGTGTGCTTTGTTACAAACCATTGTGGGTTTCAGTGTTTTTCAGTCTAATGTGTAACTTGCTGAGCTTTCTAGTCAAAATGAACAGTAATTGTGACACATTAACTTGTACTTAGAACAGAAATCCTATTTAGCTGAAAACCATTTATAATAGAAGCTATAGGGACAGTTACAGAACTATGTTTTCAGCTTAAAAACACTGGATCAGCACAGTTTAAAAACATAGTTGGTTACTTTCGCTTTCCCAAGGGCTCCTAATAGCCATGTCCGAGCATTGGGACACTTTCGGTGGCCTAGTGGTTAGGGTGTTGCCCATATAATTAGAAGGTTGTGGGTTTGAATCTCAGCTGCTCATGTCATCACTTAGGTACCCTTGAGCAAGGTACCATCCCCACACACTGCTCCACTCCTTCACTTGGTGAATAGTTTAAATGGAGAGAGAGAATTTCACACTCTGTAGAAAAAAGACACATCTTTGAGAAAGTAAATAATACAGATTTTATAAATGCTTTTAAATTAAAAAAAGGTGTTCCAGAAAATTGTTCGGCCTGGACGTTTAGTCATGGAATTCAGCAATTTCCAATCTAAATGAGCATCGAGTCAGTCTTCTGTGCTATTTTAAGTTCAGGGAAAAGTGTTAAAATGATCGTCTGTGGCAACCAACACTACACTGCACAAGCAGCAGAAAGACATTAGGCCCAGAAACGCTGAATTATTGCTTTAATGTCATCCCTGCCCCAAACCCATCAATCACAAAGTACTGTTTCTGTTCCTGCTTGAGATCAGACTGCGGTGTGTATGTGTGTGTGTCTTTGTACTTACACATGCTCATACTGATTTGTGGTCTGTACTTTGTAGACATCCCTTAGATCACTGCTGTGGCCTGTTTGTACAAAACCAAATCATTTGGGGAGTCTCTTCGCAATGTGATCGCTACTACACTTTGTCATTGTTTAGCAAGGTTGTTAGACTCCAGTCTTCTGAACACACTGCCAGGACAGTGAAGTGTTTTATTTACTAACTGGGGCTGCAGGACAAAATATCATCTCTGTCAATATTCTGCACTAACTTTGGGCTTGCAATGTTTTTAAAATCCTACCGGTGAACGCTTAATCGCCCAGTTAAAGAGGTGTCCCGCTTTGTTTTTATTTATTTATTTATTTTTACAGAAATTATACGTTTATTTTATAACACGAGTGTCTGGATCCATCAGAAGTGTACAAAAATTCCGACTCCTGCGCGCCCAAGCGGTCTAAGCAGGACCACCAATGTCACTATTATTGAGAGATGAAGTTTGATCTCCATTGATGCCACAGCTGTCTGTGGCTGGAAGTCCAGAAGAGCATAGTTGGCCCAATTCTGCCCCTGTCAGTTTGTCCGATATTTGGCAGGACAGAATTGGCGTTTAGTGTTCTCCTCCAAGCGAGTCAAGCTGAAGAGATGTGGTAGTGCTTCACACGACTCGAGGGGTGAAGCATGTGCTAGACTTCACCTTCCCAGCTCTAGTAGCATTGTGTGATTGGGGGAGCCCTAGCTTCCAAGTGGAATTGACTACAGCCAAATTTTTTTGGGGGAAAATCATGCAGCCCTGCTGTTAACACACCAGAATGAAGTGCATTATGTAAGAAAAATGCAAACACCCAAGGCAGTGGGTCCCTAAAACTGGAGTCACATTTCCTGCTATTGAGGCTCTCTAAGGGTGCCTGTGTAATGTTCTGTATTAACACTTTTTTTGTCTTTTGTTTCATGTCTGTAACTGTTGATATCTCCTATTTTTGTATTATTTATTATGCAGACATGTAAATAAAGTAAGTTCAAAATTTCGTTTTGCTGAATAGTTTTTTTTTAAACGAAAAACGGAATATCAAGTGTGACTGCAGCACAGCGTAAGAGGTAGAAAAAGAGGAGAAGCCAAATCAATTTTTAAAAAATCTTCTTTTTTTTTTTTTGCATATGAGTAGATTCTCTCTCATAAGGTTAAGTACAGATCTGGGGGGAAATTGAGACCACTTCAGTTCAGTCTTAAATCAGCATTTCTGTGAGTGTGACAACCATTCTATGCCAGCGTCTATAAAACTCTTAAACAAACACCTCATTTTGCTTTACGAGGTAATGGTTAGTGATCACCTGAATCTTCTATAATGAAGAAAAGTATAAAAACACTGCTGTAATGAGCACACTCCTCTTAGAATTTGACCAGTTGGACGGCAATTATTGGTAATTATGTTTATACTGCACAATTTCTCTTATTTTCATGAATTGTCATTTCATTTAAAAGGTTTTAAAGAACAATACTTTAATATGGAAATTAGGAGAAATATTGTGAGCAGTTCTTTATAACTATGGCAGAACTGTTCAGTTAATCTCTTGCACCTACAAAAGATAAATCTGAGAAACTGAACATTTTTGCTGTGGACTCGTTTTTTTCCGGAGCTGCACAAGATAGTCGTTTTAAGAATACTGTAATGAAAAAGACCCTGCTGCCCTCCAGTGGTAGTGATTTGTTACTACACTATCGGACAAATTCGCTCTTCCCTGGATACCACTAGAAAATAATTCAGTTCATTCGGGGGGCAGTGCGACTTCATCGCAATACAAAGCGGTTGTATTAGTTGTTTTTGGGCCCAACTCATCATTATTATCGGTGTCAAGGCAAGGGAAAGGTCAGTACCAGCATCATTATGGGTGATGTGGAAAAGCCATTAGCCTTTGGCCTGATCCTGTGTGAGCTTCTATAATTCTCTACAAGTTTCAGTGTCTTTCAACCTGACCCTTATCTGATATATCTGTAGCAGCAGCTTTGATGGATTTTTACTGTACTCAAAAATTTGAAACCTTTAGATTTGAGACAAAAATTGTAATAATAGAAGCCAATGGGCGTATGCCGAAGCCATCGATGCAACTGCCAAGCATGTCCTCGTTTAAATTTTTTAGGGGAACACATTCTTCTTATACTAAAATGTAAATGTAACCATTCATTATTAAATCACGTTTTTGGTACAATGTATATTACAAGACCCAAAGATTCCAACATTTACAAAGTCCGTATCCAAAAAAGAAAAACAAAAAGAGATACAAGGTGGAATTATCTGTTCTGACAGTGGAATTACATTGTTTATATTCAAACCATTTTACCATGAACTTCAAAGGAAATCATAACAAATTACCTTTTGAAATCATAAAGGAATTTCATGCCAATCCTTAAAATATACATATTGACCGTCCAAGACATACTTGGTGTACAGAGTTTGCCTCTTGAGAGTCCTGACCTCAACACCATCCAACACCTTTGCAATGAAGTGGAGTGGAGATGGTGAGCCTGGTCTTCTTATCCAACATCAGTGCCTGAATGCTCTACAGAATGAATGAGCAAAAATTCCCACAGAAACCCCCAAATCTTGTGGCAAGCTTTCTAAGAAGAGTGGAAGTTGCAAAAAGGTGGGCCAAGTCCATATTAAAGTGAATATGTATTTGAATGCAATGTACTGACATGTCTGCATGTGACTTTTATAAATAGTGTATAAGCTGCAATTTTCTAAGGCTAATATGCAAATCTGGGTTGCATGGACATCTATTATATCTCTCTGGTATCTCCAGTACAAAACTAAAGCAGCAGAGTTCAGAAACCAAACATGTTTCCAGTCGACCAGTCCGGGAAAGTGGGTAGAGTTGACTTTTCAGTGAACTGTTCCTTTAAGTCATATTTTACCCACACATAATCAAAGCAACAATCCTGCCTCACAGTCATCTGTTAAAGGCCTTTCCTATACCCAGTGCTCTCATAAATACTGCGTCAAGATCCCAGCCCAGTACTCACATGGGCTCTTTCATAACAATGATTGGTGTGTCTCGAACTTATTATTGCTCACAGAAGACACATATCCTCCTGAGTGTTTTGGGTTTTATGTCCAGCTTCTTTATGCCCTGAATGGTAACACGTATAAACTGAAACTTTGGGGAGAGGCCATGTCCAGTCTTGTTTTCCATACTGAGTTTTCAAATTCCATCACTCTACCTTTTCCTTCTCGGGATGAAAGACAGAACACCAATAGTCGTTTTTCTTAACATTTTCACAATTTTCCAAATACCTCATAATTACAAATAGCGCCACTTGGTGTCTGGAGCATCTGTGGGATGTTCTGGGCAATCAAGTCTGATCCACCTCAAAACTTTCAGGACTTAAAAGATCTTCTAACATTTTGATTCCAGATACGAAAGCACACCCCGACATCTTGTGGAGTCCATGCCTCAACGGGCTTTAGAGATGTTTTGGTGGCTGCACAATATTACTTTATAGTAATCGTTTATAGATGTCGCATTGGCAGCAGTTTAATTTGGGAAATTCCATTTCAAACAGGGTGGGACAATGCTTCACTGGCTGTTAGGATTGAAATTAAAAGTGAGTGTGCGAAAAATATGTTTGTTAATTCATTGTTAATTACACGTGCCGCTTTATGCTTTCTGAGTGTTTTCCTTTTAAAGCCGTGCAAAGTTTGCAAGCTTTCACTTTAGTAAACAGAGTTAGTCTTGGGAGAGCTATGCCAGTGGTCAATGCCATTGCTAACTGCGGTATTAACTGGGTACAGCTTAGATACTACACACTATAGTGTTGTGTAATTTTAATGCAATATTGGCCTTTGCAACTGACCACAGTATGCAAACTAGGGGGAGCTGGTAGCTAAGTAGTTAGGTAATTGCCCCTGTGCACAGAATGTCATGGGTTTGAATCCCAGTATTGCTAGTGGTGTTTCTGAGGTACACTTGAGCAAGATATCGTCCACACACTGCTCCCCAGTGCTGTGTTCCTGGCTGCCTTTTGCTTCACTTCAGGGGTTAAATGCAGAGAAAGAATTTTGCACTCTTCTCACTGTGTGCACTTTACACTTTAAAAGTCCTTCAATCACAGAGTATTTTACTGTGTGCTGTGAGAATCCTGAGCAATCAGATCTTCAGGGGGTTGATGTATTAATGTGACCCATGCAGCCCAATACACAACACCACAAATTGCTTAGTAATACTGAGAGTACAGCATCATTCTCTCAGCCCAACTAATGGACCGGAATCCTTGAATGTGCCTGTTTTAATACAGACCACCATGGACCCTGTGTAGCTGTAACAACTAGAGAATTAGAGCATAGGCTGTAGAGCATCTTAACACAGTGGATGCTCTGCCTCAGATAAGTTAAAAACAAATCATTGCCACTAGGGAGAATAATGATGAGTGTTTCCAGGTGCAAATTCATCCCTATTCAGGTCATTAAGATGTGCCGAAACATAATTGTGATTGTTCTTTGCAGGTACTGGACGTTTCTTGAGTTATAATACTATATAATATCCAAAAGTATACAGACACACCTTCCACTTTAGATATTCAGCTATTCCTTGATACACGTGTCCAATTTCTTGTTCTTTTTATTACTATCAGGAGCTGTTTAAGTAGTATTGCATCAATTACACAAAGAAATGGCATTCAAAGTAAAGTGACACCTTACTGTCACATGTAAACAATGTGAAATTCTTCCTCTGTATTTAATCCATTCACCAAGTGAAGCAGCGGGCATACAGTCACAGAGCACATGGAGTGCAGTGTGTGTGGGGACGGTACTTTGTTTACATTACTTGCAATCCTGGGATTTGAACCTGTGACATTCTGATCACAGTAGCAATTCACTGACCACCAGACAACCAGCTATCCCTAAAACCACTTACAACTGGATTTGAACCAGCAATCCTATCGCTATGAGTGCTGCATACTAACCAGAATACCACATTGGTTGTTCAAGACAAGCAACAACTCAATGCTAATGCTATGTAGCCAGCCCAAAACAGGACTATATCATATTCTGGGGCAATCTAGGGGGGATTTCTTAACCCAAGGGTGTGACTTTACCACCTGCCCATCCATTATCTGAACCGCTCATCCTTATCAGAGGGAATGCTGGAGCCTATTCCAGGCTGAGAAACACCGTGGACACATCACCAGTCCTTACACATACACACCTAGCAGCAGATTAGCACCTCCGATTCTCCTAACATGCCTGTCTTCAGACTACAGGAAGAAATCCACACAGACATGGGGAGAACATGCAAACACGACACAGTACAGTTCACACTGTATGCAATGGTGTGTTTATGTGTGACGAATGGACACCTTACACTTTAAATTAGCCAGTCAACCACAGTGTTTTACTGTGTGCTGTGAGCATTATGATCAAATCTTTAAGTGGTTGATGTATTAATGTGGTCTATGCTTCCCAAAAGACAACAGCATAAACTGCTAAGTAATATTGAGAGTACAGCATTGTTCTCTCAGCTCAGCTTGTGCACCAGTATTCCTGACTGGGGCTGCATTTAAACTGCTCATGTAGCCGTCAGCTGAAATTCCAGTTCGCCTGACTCGCGTGTCTTCGGACTTCAGGTAGAAAGCCATTCAGGCATGGGTAGAACACACAAACACCACACAGAAAGAATCTCAACTGCCCAGGCTGGGAATCAAACCCTGGACCTTTGTGCCATGAAGCCAGAGCACAATCTACAATGCGAACCCAAAGTTATAACTGGACCTCAAAAGAAAATAAAAGGATCACATAGAATATTCATATTACTTTTGCAACTTAATATAAATGCATACTTCACTATGATACATGATAGAACATTTAAAATAAAATAAAATAAATTAAATAAAAATGAATGAATCTCCGGAACGCAGTGATCCTGGTAAAAGTTAAAAATGAATCAGAAAACGTGCACCTACAGCAATTCATTGAATGCTGAGATGTTGCTAACGGGTTGCTATAGTATCTGACAATTACTAAGATTATGTCATAAAACTCCATCCAAACATAATAGTCTCCTTTCAGACTGTAGCTATACTGTTGATTGCACGGAAGGTTGTCTTGTCTTGTCTTGTCATGTCTATTTGTATTGTCGTGCTTGTGTTTCTTGCACACTTCTGTTTCCTGTTTGCACTTGCGCTGTTCTGGTCTGTTCTGTTCTTGTTTGGCGCCATGGTCCTGCAGGCACATTATCTCATTTCACTCTGTACTGTGTTTATGGTCAAAATGTCAGTAAAACCTACTTGACTAGAATGTTGCAAGGTGGTGTTCAGGGTGCTTGTTAGGGTTTTGTTAGGCTGATGCTATGGAATTCCGCATTATTTATAAGGTGGGCAAAAATGTTCATCAGATGTATACAAATACACCACCAACACCACTCATTCATTTGGGAACAACAAAACAAAACATACCAAGCAAACATGGAAACTGCATGACTAGTCAAACTGAATTCTATTCCCAACCAGACTGAACAATCCGGTGTTGAAATGTCTTAAACTGCAAAGCAGAAAAGAATAAATGTGTCCAGATCACTCCTGGGGGGGCTTCTTCCCTCCGGAACCCATGCCACCAAAATCTACCAGAAAGTGTTGTATCGAATACATAAAGACATAGTCATTAAAAATATGTTTGTTCATGATTTCTACGTGTTTTAATTTCTGCATGTTCGGTGGGGGCGGTGCTGTTGAGGCTACGTCAATGAGAGACCCCTCCTCATCATCCAGTCCGGCCAGACAGAGCGCGCTCTCGGTTTTGTTGTTATTGTTGCGGTGGTGGTGGTTTTGTCGTTGTTGT
>JBBMFX010049874.1:0-11250 GCA_037832545.1 Rhabdalestes septentrionalis
CTCTCTCTCTCTCTCTCTCTCTCTCTCTCTCTCTCTCTCTCTCTCTCTCTCTCTCTCTCTCTCTCTCTCTCTAGCATGAGGGTCATTCTAATGACTGACTATATTTTTTTATAGTGAACCACCCACTCTTCCAGTCCACAGGTGACCTTGCCAGTCTGCTTGAAAATACTAATTTATTCATGATAAAGAGCTGAGGGTTCCAAAGGGAGATTCACACATTGATGGCATGTTTAATGTGGTAGGAATATATATTTCAAGGTAAAGTGGAATTGCCAGTAATTACGATTTAACTGTGCCGTGAATGGGTTTCAGTGATGTTTTGACTTCATTAAAGTGATATTGATCTGTATATGCGTATTAATTTTTAGGAGTGGGGCCCAATCACCCGCAGTAGAGACGCTCATACCGCGTCTCTTTGGTCTGTTTGAGTTTATTCAACTTCCAGGGACACCAAACATCTCAAGGCCGAGCAGGCGGTGTGTGTTGTTCTGTATATAAATGTGTGTGTGTGTGTGTGTGTGTGTGTGTGTGTGTCCACTCTGCCTGCTCCGTTTCTTCTTCAGCAACTCAATCCCATCTCCGCCTCATGCTGAATTTATCGAATCCTACTCTCCCCCCCCCCAAGTCCTGCTCTCAGCCAATCAGAGGGCAGGAAAGCGATTGTGTGGCTAGCAACCGGAGAGACTGCAGCCCGGGCCCAAGGATGCTTGCTGTTGTGTGTGTGTGTGTGTGTGTGTGTTTATATGGGGGCCTGAAGAGATGTATGGCTTGTATTGAAAATATTGGGGTTCATTCAGGGTGTGTGTGTGCATATTTGTGTGTTTGTGTGTGTGTGTGTGTTACATTATGTGGTATGCAGATTCAGACAAAGTGAAAAATGCCGTGGGGAAGCATTCGTCAGGAAAGAGACGGCGTCTCTCCGAGGCCTGCTTGTCTCGTCATCTCTCCCCTCTCGTCGGAGGTAAAGTTCCTGCGTCAGCCGCGCTCCTGCAGGGCTGATATGTTTGTGGGGGAATGAATAGCAGCATCAGCTGCCAGTTTATTCTCCTCACCACTGATTTACTGCAGGATGTCGATAAAAAATAAAGCCTACCCACCCTCCTCCCCCCCGGGCTGGGAGGCGGATGAATTGTTTAAAGGGCCAATATCATTGAAATGGACGTGTTTTGTTTTGAATTTCCTGATCGTCGCCTCTCTGGTCAAAACTCCAACATAGGGATTATAAATATATAGGGAAATATATAGGGAAACATTTTTTAAGTCATTATGGTTGTGATGTCACAGCCATGAACACATTTACTGTACGTATGACTGCCTGTTTGGCCTCAGGCAGATTATCCAATCAGGTGATGCTGTAACATGTTGTGATGGAGGACCAGGGTGGATCCAGTAAAGGTGGGGCGGGGCTAGGATGGAACAAGCCAATGACAACAATAGACCACGTGTGGAGGGAAAAACAAGGCCTGATGGGAAATCCAGGACAGGATGCGACAGATATTCTTGGTCAGAAAGCAGACGGCATTCAAGGGACTTTATACCGTCACTGTCTGAGGAGCCCTATGGCGTTTATATTTTTATACATCATTTGAATTTTTCTGCATCATTTGTGCAAATTTTGCCATGAATTAACCATTACAAATGTAAAGTTACCATTTCGGACGAGGACAATATACGCATTATTTCAAACAGACTTGGCAATTAGTCATGTAGTTTGATCGTGTCGTGGACTACCAGACTGCAGATCTGAGTCAACTTCACACCATGCTACACTGATAGAGGTTAAAATAAAATGAAATTTATGCTCAATGTTAAATAGGTATGCAGAGAATCTGCATGGATTTTGTAGCTTTGCATGTTTTTTAAAGGACAAAGCAGAGCTGTACAACTGTCACGGCAGGGGGGTGCACGGGAGTGAGGCGAGGTGCATAGGGCAGGTTCCAAGATGATAAGTGTTTAATAAACAAAAGCCCAGACACGTACAAATGAATGACTGAAAACAAAAGGAAGGCTCATGGGCCTTTAAACTCAGAATACAACTATACATAAGACACACAAGGATGAGGAACGTGAGGAGACAACAGGGATTTGTGAGGATTTAGTGAGGTTATTGACCAGCCCCGGCTGCTTAGAACACAAAGAACCTAAATACTCAAACACACTCAGACACAAACCAATGAGCAACCCCAATCATTTAACAAAACACAAGACACATCAATCGCTCAAACTCAAAACATCTGAACATAGAAAAAGGACAACTCAAGGTCAAGATAAAAGTCCCAGAATAAACAACGTCCAAGCAAGATTTAGACATTTCAGTTCAATTTAGACATTTAAAGATTGGTGGAACACTTTAATGATATGTTGTGACTTAGTAAGGAATTTTAAACATCTATAGAATGTTTCTTCACCCACTTTTACCTTAAAAGGAACAGTATTACAACTTCCTCCTCCTCGGCCATTTACGACACTCCTGACTCTGGCCTCTACTGGTTAATGTCCAGGGTAAGGTAACAGACGCATAGAATCATAAAGACGGTTACGTTGTTTGAATAGAGACAGGGGGCGGAGCTTGGACAGGGTGATGTCAGGAAGGGGTGTGGCCAGAGGAATGGTTTTATGGTAGGATTTCCCTCCCTCTGACCTCATGATGAACCTGAAGTAACAACTGGTATTGCAAAGACATTCTAACCACAGTCTGTTAGTGCAGCGTAAACATCTCTCTTCTGAAGCAGCTCCAGGCTTCTGTCCATGGCTGAAGCAACATTCAGAATTCGGAGACACGCAGACACACGAGGAGGAGGTGGAGAACAAAGACGGCCGAGTGATGAAGCCGGAGAAGAAACGGCGCGGATTCGGCAGAATGGCAGCTGTAGACAAAGCCCCGTCGGCGATGAAAGATCCATCAAAGTGTATTGAGGGGAGAACAATGGCTTCCCACTCTCCAAAGAATTTGTTTTTCAGCCCCGTCAGGGTATAATGTCCCTTATTTAATGCGTTACGAAACAGAGGCGCTCGGAGGTTGCGCAGTGAGTCCGCTAATGCTTTCGGTAGTATCTTCAGGTGTAACTGGAGCATTCAAGCGAGTTGTGGCGTTTAAGTTTGCTCTTATTGTTTTTTCCTGACGTAACAAGTAGTATAATCACATTGAGTTCCCTTCTCTGAATAAGGAAAATGAGGCTCTCCTGAAAGAACGAAATAAGATGAATGGAAACTGCATCTGTGCAAAGTTAAAAACGCCTGGAAAGTTCTTGTCAACAAAGACATTATACTGTTAATGTACTTGATTGCAAGGTGCACACCATTTTCAAAGGAAAACAAAACTGCTGGATTCCCAATGGCTGCATGGTATATGAGTCATGGGACCGGATATAAAAGCCTATATTGGCATTTTTGTCCATATGTTTCTGGTGGACACCTGCTTAAATAGCCATATTATCACTGAATATGCAGTCTTTCTATCATACCAACACTACTGCTACTACTAATACTGCTTCTACGAGTACTACTGATATACTGCTACTACTACTTCTGCTACTAAAATAGAGGCAATCCTAGGGTCTGTTGGGGCCCCAAGCAAAAATTCACGGGCCCCGCCCCCCTCAACCAGTTTTTTACCTTAGTTTAAAGTGTCAGCTCTCGTTCGCCATCTAGTGGCTTGGGGGCCCCAAGCAGCTGCCTGCCCTGCCTGCTGACAAGATGCGCCTCTGAATACAGTGATAGCAATTTAAAATCTGATAAAAAAAGAAGTCTCCACAGATTTGTTTTGTATTTCGGACATGCTGTATTTACTTATTCCTGCCCATAATCACACACACAAATGTTCAGTTTGCCACAGTTGTGTGAGGTCACAGTAGGAGCATCTCTCCATCTTCTAGCCTCTATGATACATAGCACTCGCTGACGATTACGTTGGCAGACAGAAATATTAAGAAGATATTTCTGAAAATAGAGATCAGCACATCAAAGGAGTTTTCAAATGTTCTTTCTGTTCCCTCAGAGGACTAGTGGGCCAGTGTTCTAGTTCTTGTTGACCTTATCCTCACTCCAAAGAGTGAACATTTGCTAAATAATGCTGTTTATGCACAGATTGGTCTCAAATACACACACAATACTCTTAACTGTCTTTCTGCTAGAGCTGTATTCGAGAAAGACCAGGACTAGTCGAGTCGAGTCAAGAGTGAGACAAAAGAGGGTCAAGTCCAAGCCAAGACTAAGTCTAAACAGTTTTGAGTCCACGTCAGCAACCCAGACCATCTAGAACATCTGGAGAGACCACAGACGAAGTCCAAGTGCATATATCAGTGAGACCACCTATCAGATTTCTTTCATTGTGTGTTAGCCCTTCATTTAAATGAGGTACAAATATGTGGGTGCTGGTGTCTGTAGATTAGTTTACGTCTGTATCCCAGGATTGGAGTATAAGCTGTTGAAATTCTACCAAATGCTGTTAATTGACTTATAAGGTTAACAAAATGGGCAGTGATCTGTTACTTGCCTGTTAGTGAGTCTACATCCATTTATGCTGTGAAAGCTCAGATCTTGCTGGTCACTGATCTTACTTTGTCCTTTCCTTTAGCTATATCCTTCAAACATTCATCTGATAGAACAGCGACTGCATCAGCAATATTTGAACCCAGGGGCGTCAGAAGCATTTTTAATGTGAGGGGGACACATCAGTCCACGTGTGGGGGGGTGGTTTGGTCGCAGGGGCGGGGTTTGGGCATGGGCGGGGTTTGGCTGGGGGCATGGTTGCTCTGTGTGTGCAAAGTCTTGTTCCTTTTAGGGGGTGGGGGTGTTTGAAACCCCTGTTGAATCTTGAATCTTGAATCTTTTGTTAAAGAATCCACTCCACTTAATGGATAGAAGAACACACACCACTGGTATTCCGCTCCGGGTTTTCCTCCAACTCACCACATGCGAGTGAAGAGAATGGTCAGTGTAGAGACTGCTGGGATTTCCAATGGCGTGTGTTCTGTGACTGAGTAGTGATCATTTAAACCGTGGTCGAGATTCCTCTGTAATATACAGAATGGTCAGCTCCCCTTTCAAATGTGTGTCTGAGAGAGAGAGTCTGTGACATTATGGGACATGCCAGATAGGGACAAAAAGCTTAAAAACTAGCGATGCACCAAAAGGATTTTTTTAGGCCGAAACCGAAAACCGAAAATGGGCAAACACCCCTGGCCATAAAACGAAACTGAAAACCAAAAGAAATTATTATTATTATTTAATAATAATAAGATAGTTATTTAGCATTCAGACAATGCACAATATCAAATAACATTTGAAATAAAATATTTTCCTTGGCCCCACACATGAATAGCCTTAAATCAAGAAATATCAAGGATATTAAAAAAATTCGGCCGAACCGAAAGTGCCTTTGTTGCCATTTTTGGCCCAAAAAATCAGTGGCTGAATTATCGGTGCACCCCTATTAAACACCCAAATGCAATGTAACAAACATGACTCAAAACACACTGTACACTCAGAAACAGACTTCAAGGCACTAAAGCTCAGGTTAGTTAGAAACAAGAGTCCCACTGTGTGTTGTGGTTTAACTCAAAATAATCAGGCACTGAACGCTGCTTCACCCATAAATTGCTTGGGAAGAGCTGGGAAAGCTCACGCCGCCTGGTGGTTCAGTGGTGGAGTGATGAACCCCCAATCAGAAGACTGACATTTCAAATCCACAGAGTGAGCAAAATGCTTTACCTCGAGGAAATGCATCTTGTTTCACTTATAACTGCTTTGAAATGTGTTCACAAACTTCCATTAATGACCTAATTCTGTTTATAAACACTTTATAAGGGTAGCCTGGAAGTGGTAGTGATTTTCTTTCACAAGCATGGCCGTATGCTTCTTCGCCCACTCCATCCCACCTAACAAATTCAAGGCTGTCCATCCTGACACATCAAGCCTTTCCCTGTCCGTAGCCTGTGCATGTTCTCGACCGTCCTCCCCATTAAGCTGTATTGATAAGTCAGCCTCTCTCAGCCACGCCAGTGGAACGGCCACTGTGGCATTTTTGGAGGGCAGACATTAGTGTCGATCTTTCTGACTGTGTGTGTGTGTGTGTGTGTGTGTGTGTGAGGACACTTCAGCCGCCCACACGTCAGTGGAAAGGTCCATTAAGACATGCCAGGCATTGACTTTCACCACATTTCCTCGCACCCCGTCTTTATCTCGCCACTTTCATGGGGGTTAAACCCTTTTAGCAGCTTTTGCATACTGCTGCGTTTCTCATGGTCGTGATCTGGTTTTTAACACAATTAAGCACAGCCTCATTTACCTCCTCACTCTAAAAATAAGGAAAACAATGGGCATTTATAACCGGAAAAAACATTTTTGGGTTCTCCAAAAGAACCTTTCCATGAATAAACCTTTGGAGAACTGTGTTTGTTGAGACGTGTGAATGCGAAGAACCTTTTTCAAATTGAAAACTCCTCATTATGAAGTAAAGATTTTATGATGAATGTTTGCTCTGGTAAAGAACCTGTACATACTGTGAAGGTTCTCTGATCCATCAAGGGTTCTTTCAGAAAGGGATAAAAAGCTTAAAAATCAAATGTAATGTTACAAACATGACTGAAAACACTCAGAAACAGACTTCAAGACACTAAAGCTCAGGTTAGTTAGAAACAAGAGTCTCACTGTATGTTGTGGAATAATTTAAAGTAATCAGACCATGAATGCTGTTAAACGTCCAGGCGTTCTCACCCATAAATTGTTTGGTAAGAGCTGGCTAGCTCACGACATCTGGTGGTCCAGTATTAAAGTGATGACCCCAAATCAGAGGATTTTGGGAAATATTACCAGAGGAAACAGTTAAGGGCAGCCTGACTTGGACTCATATATTTAGAAATATGAGACAAGTCTAGCCCTCAAATTGTGTTGAGTCTTGTCAAATAGACTTGCGTGTGTGGTTTCTGATTGTCTGTTTCATTTCCGTTTGCTTTCATGTGGAGATTCAGTGTGTCATGGATCTCATGCAGTGCCAGAACCACAAAATAAATTCTATTAAGAATGTCTCAGCCACTCCAAACAGTTTGAGGCAAACATGTCTGGACTGAACACATGATGCCTCCAGTTAAAACTAAGAAAGCAAACGTGTCCAGACTGAACCCGGGACCATGCAGGGTCGCCTAACACTGGAAGTGTGGTTCTCGTCACATTATTCACAAGATTTCACCCAATGTGGAAGGACCCAACACTAAAACTGACACATGCTGGAAGCGCTGCCGATCGCCGTATCGTTTATAGAACCGGAGTAATAAAGACGAAGTGGAATCTGATTAAGTGCCGTTAATTCAATGATGAAACAATCCGGCTCACTGCAATGTAATAGATCCCTGTGTTCTATTTTTTGTTCTGCGTCTCTCGAATGGCTCTTTAAACCATGTATTGATTTGAGTGAATATGATTCGCCACGATAAAGAGCTCTTCCACGGTCACATAACTGCAATGATGAACACTCATCAGCCTATATTAGATTCATATCAGCCTCCGACTCGATTAAGCCGTCAGGAGTCTGAAGGTTTCTGAACGCCCGTCCTGCAAGAGCTTAGTCCTAAATGGTAGCGGAGGAGATGAAAACGCCCCTGGCGAACACGGCGTGCTTTTTGTTGCCTCTCTCTATGTTTGGCATGCTTGCTTTGCCTCCAGTCATGGCAACGGGACTCAAGGGCATCTTTGTCGTCATGTTTACCTTGGAGAGAAGCCAACATGCCACACTGCTAGTTTATAGTCTATTCTGTAGATTCTGTGTATCCACTAGAAGGCCACTAAGACTTAGCTGAAAATGCACGATGACACATACGAACACGGAATTGCCAGTGTTATATGATCATTTTTGACGCATGAACATGGAAATCAAGCCGCTCGTTAATTAATAAGAAAACCTTGAAGGGGTAACTCAGCACTATTTACCTAGTCAAGTCAAATGGATTGCTATAGCTCATTATCCTGGTCATTCGGTGTGCTTTATGGGGATATAATGAAAATGTTAAACATTAAAAATAGTATGAAAAAGTATGAAAAAGAATTAAAGAAATGAAATAATTACAGTCAAAGAAGATTAAAAATGCAGTCAAAGTGTGGAAATGGATGAGAAGTTTTTCAAAACTACAGTTGGTTCAGAACTGAAGTTCATTGGCGGCATAGTGGATAAACACCAGAGATCACAGTCCAAATTTTTAGGCTTCTTGAGAATTCCTTTTGCATGAATGTTTCAGATTGCCACTGGACAGCCCTAGAAATTCACATATTATGTCTTACTGACAAATCCCAAAATTCAATATGGCAGCCAGGTACTCGTGGTGCATTTGGCTTTCCCTGGTACTGAATTATATAATTTTCAACCTCTGTAAGTTAAACGGCTTCATAAAAGTGAGTTTGCTTGTGATAAGAGTGACAAGTTTGACGTTTGTGATGTATTTCCTTTCCCAAAACTACACTAAACTTTATAGTCGCCTTTATACAGTTAACCAGCTGTGTTTATAAACTAAAGAAAATACTTTAAAACAACAAAAGTGCTGCTTAATTACTTCTGATGGTATGAACAGCCATGTTGATTTGAAATCACACATGGAACTCATAGTTAAGGACATCTTCCCAACTTCCAGAGCTCCCGATTTTTACGGAAATTCACAGAAAATGTATGAACTTCAGTAGAATGCATTCAATTCACAAGACATTTTGTTTTGTTTGTGGGTAGAGGTCAGTGTAAGGCAGGCAAACTTGAAATCTTACAAACAAAAACTGCTCGCAGTGTCTCGCTTTTCAGTAAATGAAACAGAAAAAATGTGCGAGAGACCAGGTGCTGTCTAGAGAGAGATTCAAGATTCTTCAGGCGTAGATATACAATGTAACATGCATAGTTAAACAAGTACAACACACAGTGTAATGTATCCTGAACTGCTCCTTTTATAACTGTGCAACAGTATCAAGTACAATTCAAGTACAAAATAAGTAAAAATAAATATAAAGGTAAGAGCAATTTTACATTTAAAAACTTAAATCTAAAAATTTCTAAAACACAAATAAGAAGACACAAACAAGCAACACAAGTTAGAGGTAAAATATTTCAGCTAGATTAGAGGTTTTTAAGTGTAGCATCAATCTGGCAGGTTTACATATGAACAGTGTGCGAAGTGGAATGTGCATTGTGCCATGTTAGGACTACAGTGTAAACAGTGGTGTAAACTCTCTGGATTTTTAGATTGAGACTGAACAGTTCTAAATGTTGACAGTTGACAGAAGCGATTCATTTTGTTCAGAACTGACGTGACCGACTAAAACCCCGCCCCTCGCCATCTGCCCCTGTCTGACTCATGGAATGCTCTCTTGTTTGTTTTCACACGCTGTCATGTACTGGTGTTGGTTTTCCCCACTATATCTTTGATTGGAAACTAAATTTTAGCTAGTATTAGTACCTTTTTTTATCTTAATTAGCTTTAGTCATTATTTAATTTCTAGTTTTATATCTCTTGTAGTTATATTTTGTTATTTTTTCTAAATGCAGCATGGGGGGTTTGAGGTCAAACGGTATTTCGATATGCTGGATATTGTGTATATTATGGTATTGACAATAAAAATCTTGAATTTTGAATCAAGCAATCTCACAGTCTCAAATCTGACAGTGCTCAACACTGTTGGATCGGAGAATTGTCAATAGATACTGTTGTGGCAGGGGTTTATTTGTGGGACTTTTGTTTTGATACATTGAATGTGTGTGTATGTGTCTGAGATCATTGTGTTCAGCTGTGTTGTGTTTAGTTTAAGAAATTAGGGATTTTGATTGGTTCATGTTGGAGTGTGTTTTAGCATTTAAGTTCTTTATGTTTCTTGATTTATGGTGGGGCAACCCTCACTCTAGCCGTATGTGTCCTGCACCTGATCCTACCCTTGTGTTTCTTCTGTGTGGTATTTTCTGTTAGGCCCACGTGCCTTACTTATTTGGTTTTGTTTTGTGTAGAGTCTGTTTCTCCATTAAAATTCCGTCTAAAGAACCTGCCCTCTGCGCCTCGCCTCACTCCCCATGCACCACCCGATGTGACAGATACTAGATTTGGGATGTGGAATCACAGAACCGCTGATCAGGAGGGCGAGTCATGCCCACTGTTTCTGCATTACTTACAAACCTTTAATTTAGCTTACACATTTTTTATTTTACTTGTGTTGCTCCTTATTTAAGCTGTTTTACTTTTCTTATTTGTGTTTTAGAAATGTTTAGGCTTGGGTTTTTTATTTTAAACTGTACTTACCTTTATCATTTTTTCACTTGTACTTATTTTGTCCTCGAATTGTACTTGATACTGTTGCACAGTCATAATGGAGCAGTTCAGGATAAATTTTACTGTGTTTTGTACTTGTTTAACTATGCATGTGACAAATGAAGAATCTTGAATCTCTCTCTAGACAGCAGCTGGTATCTCACATGTCTTCTCTGCTTCATTTACTGAAAGCCAAGTCACTGCAAGCAGTTTTTGGTTGTAAGCTTTCAAAGCTGCCTACCTTACACACTACGAAACTAAACCCCTTCATTTTACCCATCAAAATTACTTTAATTCTTACCTTCTGGTAATTTCCAGGAAATTAAGAAAAATTAAGGGGAAAAGTGCACAGATTAAGCCGATTAAGGTGATTAAGGGGTAAAACTTTAAATAACTTGCCCCTTAAATAACTGAACCTACTGAAAAATGCCTTATGTCTAGGATTAAGGGTTTCACACTCATACTTTAAATTCACTTTTAAATTAAGGGATTGGTTTACAGATGAATGGCCACTTAATTCAAATGAAGGTGTTTGGCATATTTTCAGGGGTAAATTAAGGTAGAGTTGGGCTCATTTAAAGTATATTGTGTTTCATAGTGACACTAATACCCCACCCCCGTCAGCCAATAACCTCTTCACTTCTGCTGTGGTCAAGTGTGGTCAGCTCCTTAACCCCTTCCAGAACTGTTTGGTTCTCGTTTTTTGTCTGGTTATCTCAGACTCTAATACATCTCACCAAAATGAGATAAGCACATTTTGCATTTTGAGTTCGGCCCGAACTCCCTGTTGTTTATGCCTCCTTTGCCAAACCATGTGAATCCCTGCAGACTGCCTTAATCTCCCACACTGGCTCCTCAGCCAAGCGGTGGAGAGCAGGAGGACAAATCGGCGGCTCTTCTCTCTTTCTGTCCTGCGTGACCGCTCAGAGATTGGGATCTAAGCAAAACCCCGAAACCCCCCTCATCCAACACCAGCCCC
>JBBMFX010049885.1:0-11250 GCA_037832545.1 Rhabdalestes septentrionalis
CTGTATTTCTGTAACTTTCCCCATCTGCAGATGGCAAGTAATAAATCTATGGAATGAATAATTTTGAGCAAAGAAAATGACTGTGGTTCATTTTGTGAATCTCTGACACCTGGGTGATTTTGATCTGGCTTATGGGCGGATTTTGCCCCAACACTTCCTAATGCAATGCACATTTTATATGAACCATTTACCCTGAAATTTCCAGACTGATAATGATAAAGTACATTTCATTATATCTTTACTTACCGGAAAGGATCGAGAATGGGCTACCTCTCTGTTGATGGCCCGTAGTCCAGTGTTAGCCCACCAAGAATCCTTCATTGAGGCTTTTCATCTGGTTTTTGATCACCCGGCAGGTGGTAAATCCGTCCATGATCAAATTTATGGGATCCTGGTCCGCGGCCGAGTTCGCGCTTGAGTTCCGCACACTGGCAGCGGGGAGTGGGTGGAGCGAGTCAGCGTTACTGACTGTCTTCCGGCGAGGACTTTACAAAGATCTGCAGACAGAATTGGCTTGTCGGGGAGACATAACGGCCTTGGAAAAGTACATGCAAACAGCCATTGCTGTGGACCGACTCCTCCAACAGCGTTACCGCTCCACAACCCTCGCTCCTCCCCTGGCCCCAGTGACCACGCCTTCCCACCCGGACACCGCCCCCCCCCACCTGAACCCATGCAGCTCGGACGTGCACCCCTCACCTCTTCTGAACGACAACGCCGCCTGCAGGGGGCGTTTATGCTTTTATTGTGGGGAATCTGGGCATTTCCTCTCGAACTGCCCCACCAGGCCCTCTAAGGAACAGGTAGTACCCCCCGGTGTCTCTTTGTACACCTCTGAACAATTTACTCTGCCCGTTTCCATTGACTCACTATCTCTTTCTACCATAGCCTTAATCAATTCGGGTGCCGCGGGGAACTTCATTGATGACAGTCTGGTACGACAATTGGGCCTGGTGTCTGTCCCTCTGCATACTTTTCTCCCGGTTCATAGCCTAGATGGCCAACCTCTGGGTACTGGCTATGTTACACACCAGACACCTGTTATAACATTAAAGGTTGGCTTGTTGCACCAAGAAACAATTTCGTTTTTTGTTATTTCCTCACCTCGAGATCCAGTGGTGTTAGGCCACCCCTGGTTGGTCAGACATGACCCTTGCATTTCATGGGCTGCTCGGGAAATTAAGTCTTGGAGTGAGTGGTGTATGAAGCACTGTATCGTTCGCCCTCTTCGTGCAACTACAGTAGAGAGTCCGGAGCTAAATTCACAGATGGCAGTGCCCCTTATGTATCGTGAATTCCTGAACGTTTTTTGTTCTCCTCCTGAAAAGACACTGCCACCGCATCGCACCTGGGACTGCGCCATTGACTTATAACTGTCTGCCCCGCTCCCTAGGTGTAGGCCCTATCCACTGTCCCCTCCTGAAACTAAGGCCATGGATTGTTACGTCTCCGAAGCATTATCTGCTGGCATCATCCGCCCTTCTACATCTCCTGCTGCCTCCGGGTTCTTTTTCGTGGAGAAGAAGGACGGGGTCTCCGACCCTGTATTGACTATCGTGCACTCAATAAGGTCACCAGGAAATTTCTGTATCCCCTTCCATTGATCCGTGCTTCACTGGAGAGATTGTGCACAGCGAAGATTTTTTCAAAACTGGACCTTCGGAGTGCGTACAATTTGATCCGTATTAGGGAGGGGGACGAATGGAAAACGGCTTTTATCACCACTAGGGAGCACTATGAATATTTAGTAATGCCGTTTGGGTTATCTAATTCCCTTTCCGTGTTTCAGTCGTTCATGGATGAGATCTTCCGTGACATATTGGATACATTCGTACTCATTTACATTGATGACATTCTCATTTTTTCTCCTGATACACGGTCCTACGTGACTCATGTCAAGCTGGTCCTACAACGGTTAAGAGCTCATCACCTGTACCTGAAGGGGGAGAAATGTGTTTTCCACCAGACCTCTGTTTCCTTTTTGGGTCATGTCGTCGGAGTAGGTTCTTTGTAGATGGAGTCCTCGAAGACCAAAGCCATTCAACAGTGGCCAGAACCCAAGAACATTAAGACCCTGCAACGGTTCCTTGGTTTTGCAAATTATTACAGATGTTTTATTCGCAATTTTAGCCAAGTAGCTGCCCCACTGACGGCCCTGCTCCTCAAACCTACTGGTGCTATCGTCTGGACCCCACAGGCTCAGCAAGCATTCAAAGATCTCAAATTACATTTCAGCTCCGCTCCTATTTTAAGACACCCGGATCCTGCCTCACCATTTGAGGTCGAAGTTGACGCCTCGGAGGTGGGAGTTGGGGCGGTCCTGTCCCAAAGACAGGGTACTCTGCCCAAGCTACACCCATGCGCGTTCTTTTCCAGGAAACTGTCCTCCACTGAACAGAATTATGGCGTAGGGGATCGTGAGCTATTGGCTATAAAGCTAGCCCTGGAGGAGTGGAGACATTGGCTCGAAGGGGCTCAGCATCCCTTTGTCGTATATACGGACCACCCTAACTTGGAATATTTACACAAAGCTAAGTGGCTTAATCCCCATCAGGCCAGATGGTCTCTCTTCTTTTCTCGGTTTCAGTTTAATGTCACGTGCCGACCAGGTTCCAAGAAAGTTAAGGCCGATGCCCTTTCCCGTCAGCATGATGAACTTGGTAAACCCCCTTCCTGCATTGTCACGCCGCGCCAGTCCAATGGGAAGTAGTGAACCAAATTGAGGCGGCCAAACTCCACCCCCCCCCCCCGCCCCCCAGCCGACACCTCCGAAGGAAAGCTGTTCGTGCCTCTCGAACTCCATAAGGTCCTGCTTCAATGGGCTCATACCACCCTCAGAACGGGACACCCTGGGATTACTAGGACGGTGCAACTGATTTCCGGCCGTTTCTGGTGGTCGAATCTTCGGGAGGACGTTTCAGACTTTGTACTCTCCTGTTCAGTCTGTGCTCAGTCCAAAACCCCACGACAACCACCAGCAGGACTGTTAGAACCCCTTCCTATTCCTCGACGCCCATGGGTGCACTTAGCTATAGATTTTATCATGGACCTCCCCTTGTCTGAGGGTTTCACGTCTATTTTGGTCATTTTTGATCGGTTTTCAAAGATGTGTCGCCTCATTCCCCTTGCAGGTCTTCCCAGGGCTTTGGAGACGGCTGATCGGTTGGTGCGGGAGGTCTTTCGCTTCTTTGGTATCCTGGAAGACATCATCACGGATCGGGGTCCCCAGTTCACCTCATTTTTCTCTAGGTTGGGGGTTAACGTCAGCTTGACGTCTGGGTATCATCCTCAGAGCAATGGTCAGGTTGAGAGGCTCAACCAGGAAATTGGACACTTCCTGCGTTCCTACTGCTCACGTTATCAAACCTTGTGGGCTCAATTTCTGTTTTGGGCTGAATACGCCCAGAATTCTCTGAGACACTCGTCCCTTCAAATGACCCCTTTTCAGTGTGTTTTAGGGTTCCAGCCACCATTTTTGCCCTGGGAAGCAGAATCCTCAAAGATCCCAGCCGTGGAGGACTGGTTCCACAGGAGTGGTCAGGTGTGGGAAGCCGCGCATGTGCACCTGCAGTGGGCAGTCAGGCATCAGAAGACACATGCCGACCGTCATCATCGCCCTAACCCCATTTTTCACCCTAGGCAGCGTGTCTGGTTGTCCACAAAGGATCTGAAGTTGAAGCTTCCATCTCGTAAGTTGTCACCCCGCTATGTTGGGCCGTTCAATGTTCTGGGCCGCATCAACCCTGTGTCGTACCGGCTCCAACTTCCCCGGGGGTATCGTATCTCACCTACTCTTCATGTGTCCCTTCTGAAACTTGTGTTTTACCGTCCCATGCAGCCGCCCGTCGCTGACCGTCATCCTCCCCCGGCCCTGGACGTGGGTGGTGAGGCCGCTTACCGGGTCCATGAACTGCTGGACTCTCGGAAGCGCAGGGGTTGTCTGGAGTACCTCGTCGACTGGGAGGGGTATGGACCCGAGGACCGTTCGTGGACTGCTGCGGAGGATATTCTGGACCCGGGACATGTCGTGGACTTCCACGCTACTCAACCGGACCACCCTGCTCCTCGCTGTCATGGCCGTCCGCCTGGTAGATCATCTGGGTTGTCTGGAAACTCCCCTGGGGGGGGAGCTACTGTAAGGACTGAGACACCTGAGGCAGAGGCTGGTTCCAAACTTCTAGGGCGGCGATCAAGCTCACCTGAGTACTAGGGGTCCCGGAACTATAAATAGACCCAAGGTTCATTGATTCTTTGCGAAGTATTCTTGCCTTGTCTGGTCTACCTAGCATTTACTCCTACCTTTGCATTTCTCTCGCCTCACATCTACCCCTTGGACCTTTTTTCTGGCTGTTGGAGTACCCTTTTGGATTCTGGACTTTGGCTTGGTTGCTCGTGGACTGATATTCTAGTTTTTTCGGACTTTCCGCATGGACTTTGGTTTTTCCCTTCTCTCTCCCCTTTTTCCATTAAAGATTCGTTATATTCTGGAATTGTGTCCCTTTCCGGTCATTGCAATAATGCCTTAGTCAAAATATTCTAATGTTTACCTGTTAACTTTCTGTCCTACGGAAAGTCTTGAAGGCCGTCTCTCAGGAGATTTTGGGTTACTATAGAGATTGGGGATCATCCGAGAAATGAAGTCATGCTCAGTCTGCATTAGTGCCAATTACTTTGGTCCACTTAGGTTTTGACACCTCCTGATGGGACGTTTTCAAGAGATTGCGTAGGACAGGGGTATAAAGATGATGTTCTGTATGAGGAAGTTGGAGAACAGGTTTAGGACTGGGAGGCAGACTGCTGTGTATGTTCTTTATCCTGCTTCCCATCTGCAGATGTACAATAAATCTTTCATATGATTATTTTGGGCAAGAAAGAGACTCTGTTTGTTCACTTCTGTGAATCTCTGACACCTGGGCGATTAATCTCTGGCTTATGGGCGAATTGTCCTAACACCACCAAGAGGGCCAGCTGCAGTAAAGACAATGTTAGGGTGGACCCTCCAAGGCCAAGCTAAAATCTTAGAGCTTGAATCCCATTCATGGGATTGCCACTTCACCACTACTAGTCCTGAAACAGCTGAACTACTAAGAAATGAAAGACCACTCGCATGGATGTTGATGGTGTGTATAGATATGGCACACCACTCCTGCGTCAGAAGAATATTTTGGTACTCACCACATCACTTAGTACAACATAACGGTAATTACAGGTTAGTCTTTAACTGCTCATTTGAATATAGAGGCCTGAACATGAACAGAGCCCTAATGCTTGGTCCACAGTTGAGCCCATCATTGCTTGGAGTCCTGCTCTGTTTCACGGAACATGTAATTGCAGTTAGTGGTGACATTCGCTGTATGTTCCACCAGATCTGTCTTCTGCCTGAAGATAAACCACTTCTGCGGTTCATATGGAGAGATCCAAAGGGTGAACAGGTTCCAGATATCTATAAATAGCAGGTACTTCCATTCAGAACAAAGTGCAGCCCATGTTGCACTAACTATGTACAGCAGAAACACATCTTGGTCCATAGTAACCTGGAGACTGAATTCACACAACAGTAATGTAGTGTTTTTAGGTGGTCAACTGTATTCAGAGCATGTCCTGACCTGTAGAGGCAAAGAAGCTTGTCAATGCGCTGCGAAGAGCACTCTCATCAGGAGGTTTTGACATATGCCAATGGGCAAGCAATGTAGCTACACTAGTGAGTCATCTTCCAAAGGGGCGATTTGATAGCGCAGAACTGTGGTTTTCAGAAGACAAAACTGATATCCTGGAATCAGCATTAGGCCTTTACTAGCATTGTGCTTCAGACACCTATAAGAACAAGCTTCGCACCTTTGGTTATTCAGAGCCCACCATGAGAAATACGTATAAAACTTTAACAAATCAAAATGACACCCTTGGGATTCTGATTCCTTTTACTACCAGGGCTAAAGTGCTAGTACAGAAACTATGGGATAAATCACATCAGTGAGACGATCCACTTCTACCAGAAACTCTTCTGGGTACTTGGTAGAGATGGGAGGAAGAACTTAAAAGAGTTCTATCCCAAGGTGTTACACCACACAAAGCCTGAATTAACCTGACCTGAGCATTTTTTAATGCTTCAGAGCAGGCATACAGTTCTGTAGCATACCTGTGCTCTGAAGATATTAATGGTCATGACCAGGTTGCGTTTCTCATGGCTAGATCACAAGTTGCACCAAAGAAACAGCTGTCCATTCCAAGGTTGGAACTTTTTGCAACCCTCATAGGAGCACAGCTTCTTAGAGTACTGGAACATGAGCTCACTTTGCATATTCAAAACAGAACTCTATGAACAGACTTGACAGCGGTGTTAGGCTGGTTGCAATCAGAGTCCTGTAGGTTTAAAGATTTCATCAGAACTAGAGTAGCTGAGATACAGGAGATTACAGACCCAAAATCCTGCTGATATGTCGACTCTGCTTCCAACGCTGCAGACAATATTGCAAGAGGGAAGCAACTCTCTGATCTAGCAGAACAAAATAGGTGCAGTCACGGGCCATCCTTCCTACTCCAGTCTCCAGAAAATTGGCCAGCTACTCCAGTCATTACAAATCCTGATGATACTGCAGAATTGAGGCAAGCTATTTTCTGTGGATTCAACAGTACCATGCCAAACTTTCCTTTGCCTGAACAGCCTGACACCTGGCAAAACCTTGTAGAAATTACAGCCCAACATTTAACTGAGTCCAGTTCTCCTAGGTTTTCAATTTCAGCAGAGGTCTAAAGAAAGGCAGAGAATCTCTTATATAGGAGAGCTCAAAGGGAGAGTTTTCCAGAGGAGTTCAGATTGCTGAAGGTAGGAAAACCCATACACTGCAGGAGTTGTCTAATTACCTTCTCTCCAGTACTTGACGAGAGCCAAGACATCATCAGGGTTGGTGGTTGTTTGTGAAAGGCAAATGAGTTAGATGTATGCCAAGTTCATCCAGTAGTATTGGATCCTAAACATCTAGTGACTCCGCTTTTAATTTTGATTCCTGTCTATGTCACCCTGGTCCAGGGATAGTATAAGCTGAATCTTTTTGGATTCCAAGTGTACAGGCTAAAGTAAACTTCAGTCAAATCCATCTTGTCTGTCCTGAGTCTTGACCGATGTCCCACCGCAAGTGCTGTCCTCCTGCACCAACTACAGTTAGGGAAGTGTGGCCCCCCTTGCCACAGGCAGAATTATTGCAGCTACAAGATCTAGAACCTAAATTAAAATGTCTACAAATAAAACGTGTGAGTAACTTGGATAACCGAAAAAAGCAGGGAATGAAAGAAATAAGAAAAGAGATAGATGATATAAGTATACAGGAAATTAAAAACAAATTTATATATTTTTAAACAAATAAATGACCGGTTACAGATGGCTTTACCAGTGAATGGTGTAAAGACCTGCTGTTCCCAATATTACTAAGCTTATAACTGGACACTGCAAAAAGGAGAGAAGGGATGATTATGTTCTTTCTGAAGGAATGGAAAAACAATTAAGACTGTGGAAAGTACTGTATTAAATGAGGACTATACATTGTTTATTGCCATTTTGACACGTAGGATGGAACAGATTTTTTCCAAAACTCATACGTTCAGACCAAACAGATTTTATCCGACAAAGACAAACACAAGAAAATATTAGAAAGACACTACTTATAATGAGACATATTTCACCACAAGGAATGGCTGCGACACTTATCAGTATAGATGCTGAGAAGGTCTTTGATTCAGTTAGGTGGACTTTCCTTTATAAGGCACTGTCAAATTTGGATTTCATGAGACCATCATTGCCAAACACCAAACACTGTATGACAGACCGACAACAATAAATTAAATAAATGGAAGTTTATCAGACCACATTTTGTTAGAATGGAGGCCAGACAGGGTTGCCCCGCTTCCCCTTATCTTTTCGATCTTTTTATTAAACCACAGAGCCAAGGAAGTATTGTTTTCTCAGTAGATGAATGGACTTCCTGCCTAGCAGCTAGTCCACCTTTGCACCAGCTTGCACCAGCATACTCCTAGCCCATAATTTTACCTCTATTTTAGACACTAACTATAACTGCTAGTGACTTATTTTAATGTTTTAGACTATCCTGTGCGTAGTTTACATTAGTTACATATCTTCTATATATAGTTCTATATTACCTGCTACATCATTTATTTTTAATTAATCTGCAGCACACCGCCTCTAACTGGCTTCCCAAGTTTTTGCCTCAGCAGTTGAGGCTAGAGCTGCATTCCGCTTGGCCTGCCAGTACCTGTCAGCTGCCTCCGGCCTCCCACAGGCCAAAAAGGCCTTATAGGACTCTTTTAGCTGGACGGTATCCCTTACTGCTGATGTTCACCCGTGGGTTAGGGGATTACCGCCATGACAGGCGCCAACCACCTTACAGCCACAGCTTCGGTCAGCCGCCTCTACAATTGAGGTGCGGAATCTGGCCCATTAAGGCTCAATATCCCTAACCTCCCCCGAGATATGTTTGAAATTCTGCCAAAGGTGTGAGTTTAAACTCCCCCCATAGCATCATATCAAATACTGTCATACTTCATCTCACGTCTGATATATATAAATATTATTCCACTGTACATGCCGCTACACTCTGCTATTACTCTGGTCAATCTGGTTGCCTTACTCTGGTATATCATTCTGTCATAGCTCTGTTTTTTACATTGCTGTGCTAGCTTGGTTTAATTCACATTGCACTTTAGCATTCCATTTGCCGAAGATGTAAGTTAAAACTCTTTCTGACTCCTTCCGCCCATAGCATCATTTCAAAAACTGTCATACTTTATCTCACGTCTGATATATATAAATATTATGCCACTGTATATGCCGCTACACTCTGCGATTACTCTGGTCAATCTGGTTGCCTTACTCTGGTATATCATTCTGTCATAGCTCTGTTTTTTACATTGCTGTGCTAGCTTGGTTTAATTCACAATGCACTTTAGCATTCCATTTGCTGAAGATGTAAGTTAAAACTCCTTCTGACTCCTTCTGCCCATAGCATCATTTCAAAAACTGTCATACTTTATCTCACGTCTGATATATATAAATATTATCCCACTGTATATGCCGCTACACTCTGTGATTACTCTGGTCAATCTGGTTGCCTTACTCTGGTATATCAATCTGTCATAGCTCTATTTTTTACATTGCTGTGCTAGCTTGGTATAATGCACATTGCACTTTAACATTCCATTTGCCCATTTTACATTTTGCTGCTAAATTTATTTAAATACATATTCAAATTATATCTACATTCCTGTCACCTGATGCTCCAGTCTTAAGTATTTTCTTTAGATTTGCATTTTAGAAATGTTTCGATATTATTTTTAATTATACTTACAGTAAACATTTACATACTTGTACCAGGCAAGAATGTGTGAGTGAGAGGTGATTTAGGGGCATGGTAACACATAGCCATCAGCGCTCGTCTGTGGGTTACCAAGCAACAAATCACAAGTCCACCTGTGCGTTGTTATTTGGGAAAAGGAAAGGGAATTGGTCTTGTCGAGTGATTGGTTGAATAAATGTAGTGTCTGCATTTCAGCCCAGCCTGTCCAGGACATTCCTTGCGTCATCACCACTTCCCAAAGGCTTGGTGTGTCATCCTGGGTTGTGGAGAAACCTTTCACCCTCAGTATGGGCTAGACCTGAGAGTTCTCACACAGCCGGATGTTCTTACTGAGTTGCAATTTGTATTTTGTAGAATTCCCTGACATCACACCAGAGCAGAAGGTGTCTTTCTTGATCCAGAGGCTAACAGATGAGCTCTGGAGTGGGCCACCGCCGTCTGGATGGCAGGTGGGGATCGACATACACGTACTTTCAAGCTCGCTTCAAAGCTGCCTTTGAATTCCCCGCCCACGGACAGGTCAGTAGCACCAGGCTTCTACAGCTAAAACAGGGGGGCGATTCAGCTGTGGACTATCCAATCAAGTTCCGGGCCCTGGCCGTAGAGATGGGGTGGCATGGAATGAGGCAGCCCAAATCTCAGTATAAGAAAGGGCTGAATCCAGCTCTGCAGCTGAAACTGGCCTGTCGGGATGAGGGCATGACATTGGACGAAGGGCACTCGAGGCTTCACCGCACTGTGGAAATTCTTAGGCGAAGATACTGGTGGGCATCTTTAAGGCACGGCTGTTAAGTCATGCTACATATGGTCAGTATCTAAAATGCCGCATCAGTACCCTGCTGGGAAATTAATACCCCTGCCAATACTGCAGAGACCGTGGTCACACCTAGAAGTGGAATTCATCACAGACCTCCTGGTATCGAAGGGTATATGCTGACTTTGTTGGTAGTGGACAGGTTTTCGAAGGGAGTTAAGTTCCTTCCATTTTGTTCTCTCCCCTCTGTGTTGGAACTGCCCAAGGCACTCTTCCTATCAGTGTTCTTGTCATATGGCATCCCGGAGGGCCACTGTCAGCCTAACTTCTGGGTACCACCCGGAGTCTGTTCAGGAGGTAAGTAGGTTCCTCTGGGCTTACTGACATGGGCAACAACATTGCTGCCCAGAACTCATTGTGCCATTCTGCAACCGGTCTAACGCCCTTTGTGTGCTGGTGCATCAGCCTCCGCTCTGCCCTTGGGACGGAGCCACCTTGGACGTTCCAGGAGTGGATCACTGGTTCCGTAGGGTGGAGAGGGGGTGGGAGTGGGCTCACACCTATGTTGGCAAAGTGGTCAGAGGATTTCAGAGGACAGACGATCGGTGCCGGTGGGACGTGCCTGCGTATTTGGTCGGGAACAGAGTGTGGCTCTCGGCCAGGGATTTCAGACAGAACGCACCAAACGGTAAGCTGTCTCCTTGGTTTTAGGGCCATTTGAAATAGGTGGGCATGTTAACCTTGTTACCTATAGCCTTAATTTACATGCACATGTGCGGCTCCATCCTGTATTTCACATTTCACACCTCAAACCCACACAGGCAGGACTGCTGGACCATGGGGAAGTGGAACCCACACTCCCAGGTATGGTTGAGACTAAGGGGACCCCAGCTTACAAAGTTTACCAGCTTTTGTATTCCAGGAGATGGCGAGGAGGACTCCAATACCTGGTGAGGTGGAAAGGTTACACCCAACCATCACAGCTCAATAGGACAGGAGCGTACGTTAGGGGCATCCTGGTCTGTCCCCGGGAAAGGCTGGAGTGTGCCCTCGCCCCACCTCGGGGGCCAGTCCTTGGGGGTGGGGGGGGGGGGGGGTGTTCTGTCAGGACCAGGTGGGAGTGTGTGAGTG
>JBBMFX010049914.1:0-11248 GCA_037832545.1 Rhabdalestes septentrionalis
GTGTGGGGGGGGGGGGGGGGTGGGGCCCCCCCCACCCCCCCCCCCCCCCCCCCCCCACAGACATCCCCTATATTTGTATTGAATTCGAATTGACACAGTTTGCTAGCAATAAAGGTCATGGAAGTGTTATGAAGGCAGTACCTCCCAATAATGGGGGGGTAATTCACATTATGTGGGCAGATCTGATCTCCACAGTGAAATGACATTAAACCCTGTTTTGATTCTGATCTAGTCAATAGTAGCTGACCAGTTACAGCGAATCCAAGAAATCTTCCAGGCTGATATTCATGAAAATGTTTAATATATTAAGTCGCAAACTATTGAGTGACATAAACAGTTAAACATAAACTCAATTCTGTATCTGATAAGAAGCCATTGTAATGACCTGAGGATTTGAGCACTGTTTTCTCTTTTCTTGTTTTTTGTTAAAACTACCAGCAGCTTTTTGAATAAGAAGTCTAATGTTTTTGGAGAGACCATTGAGAAGACCATTGCAATATTTAACCCTGCAAGATATTAACACAAGATTCAATTTCTCCAGATCGTCCTTTGACACGACTCTTCTTTGAAGTGCCACAATGTTGATTTAGTTATAGCTTCAGTGTGATCACTGAAACAAAGACCCCATTCCTGATTCCAGCAAGGTTTTGGCATGGGCTTTAGTTTTTATTGACCTAGATTTCCAGATAGGCACTGAGCTGTGAGCTTCCTCCCTTCTTTCCAAACAGAACAATCTCCGTCTTGTCTTTATTTAATTGAGTGATATTCTGCTGCTTCCAGCCATTTACTTTTTCGAGGCATAAATACAATGAGTCTATACAACTGAAGTCATTTGGTGAAAGCTAGATAGATCTGAGTGTCATTTGCATAGCTATGATGTGCACTCTTGGAGATTTTGGCCGAGAGGGAGCATATATATGTTGAACAAAAGGGGCCCAAGAATGGATCCCTGTGGGACTCCATACTGGATAATGATATGTTCTGATTTATAAGTGGCTATAGAGATTAGAGGCGTCCTGAAACATCTGAGGACCATTCCCTAGAGCCCAACCCTAATTTCTAACCGGTCCAGGAGTATTTTATGATGGTGTTTAAATCAATACCTGGACAATTTTACTTGAGACAGTATTCACACAAGTGTCGTTTAATACTTTAATCAGAGCTATTTTAGTGCTATGGCATTGACAGAAAGCTACTTTCTAGTTTCCTGACAATGAAAAGAGAAAGACACAATGTAGCCTTTCAATCAACCAAACACTGCCCTCTCATGACTGATGGTTTAAGAGTACATTCAGGGTACATTCGCCCACTCCGCAAACTCTGGAGCTATTCCAAACACAGCTGACACTGTACCCAAGACAGAGAGCAAAATACAGAGTACATCTGTGTAAGAGAGAGAGAGAGGGTGAATGAGAGTATACTAAAAATGTCACGTATCAGATAACTAACTGAATCCAACCTGAACCTGGCCCAAAACCAGATATTTTGTTGGCCTAATTCAGGCTTGTGTTTAGTTATTCAGTTATTCAGTGCTATTTCTATAACATCAACCCTTGCAGTTGTAAATCCCTGACAAAAGAGTATCTGCTTAAACTGTAAAACTGTAAATCCAATGTTTAAAGATATTTGAAGATATATTTATTTCTTACACAACCAGAAGTAAGTTACTGATATCTTATGCTTCAACACAAGGTGAATACGTGGGATGAAAATATGACAAAAAAAACTGTAATTAAGTGGCGGAGAGATCTGAAAAAATATATATAAATTGGTTCTCTTACCTAAATAGGTGCTAATATTAAGCTGATTAGTCAGTAAGCCAGTAAGCTCTTTGGAATATATACAGGATTATTATAATTTATTTTTGATGGGTTTAAACATTAACATGCTGTGACTTGCCAAACGCCGACACAGTTAAAATGGCATATTGGCATATAATAATTTGTTAAAGCTTTTTATGCTTTTTCTCTTGGTCATGGAAAAGGCAAGCGTGATCATACAGCGAAATTACATGAGTCCGACAAATACGCTATATGGACAAAAGAATTGGGACACCTGACCAAATCAATAATAACATGCATCCTGATGGTTACATTTGATCATTTTTATAGGTTACACCAGTGAAACGGCACTCCTGTGACAAGCTTGCTCCAGTGCAGTGTCAGAAAAAGCAAGACCATGTGAGATTATAGCATAAACTCAAATCAATTTGATGCAGATGTCTAATTGGGTTTGGAATTTTGTTAACAGGTGGAATTATGTTTCTCAGCATATGCCTCATACTAAAAAAAAAAAAAATGACGCAAACATCAGGCTCCAAACTGCAGGATGAGGATAAAATTGTGTTTAATTGAATTTTTGCATCATCGATTTAAGGCTATTCAGACTGAATGTAGATGCTGCCTGAATGTAGATGCTGACTCTCACGTAAAACCTCTGTCTTGCAGAGGTTGTCTCGCATTCCAAGAGTGGGGAAATCATCTCAGTGTCAGCACTATGGGGGCTGGAATATATCTAGTTTGCCCAGGACTCAGGAGGTCATGGGTTGGATCCCAGCCCAGCATTGCTGCTGTTGCACCATTGAACAATGTGCTCAAATCCAGACTTCCCCAGGGAGTCTGTTGCTGCAGCATAATGATGTGAAATCAAATGTAAACAGTCGTAATACCCATTTCTAGGAATTCTGAGTCATGTCTGTGTATATGATTCACTCGAATAAAAGAGAACAGTGTTTGAAGTCTTCTTCTCCAGAGGGAATATAACTGTTGTTTGCGAGAATACAATTGCTTGAAAATCCGTGTATATGAAAAAGTCTCATTTTCCTCCAAAGAGCTTGATGTTCTTGTATTTTAATGTGTTATCGAGGAACAGTTCTCCAGGCTTCCTGAAGGGGACTTTCAAAGTTCTCTGTGTTTCTGTTGGTGAAGACACACAGTGACCTACATATGAATCATTCAAGCAGAACAAAGAGCGTCTAACTGAAGTCCTGAACCAGTGAAGAACCAGGAGCAGATGGTTCCAGATGATGGGCGGTGATCAGTATACTGGTGGTGCTGAATTCTGAAGCAGTGGGCAGCCAGGAACATGGCACTTTACACAGTGGTGCCACTAGAAGGCCTGGGATTCAAATCCGCGACCTTCTAATCACAGGTGCAACTCCTTAACCACGAGGCCACCAACTTCACTAGTGCATTTCTAACTAGCTGTAATTAATGTTAGCATTTCTGCAAGTATTTCACGCAGTGTCTCAGCTTTGGGCCTGATCTGATTCTTATGTATGGTTCCTGTTAGTATAAGGCCTATTAACTTGAGCTGGACGAGTCCGGTTAGAGTGTGCAATGTTCAATGACTCGTTGGGCTAATTAATCACCAGGGCGGGATTACAATTATGCAAATGTGATTGAGCCCTGCAAGTGAATGTTTGAAAAATGCTCAAAAACATGCCCACCTCTTAAATCAAGCTCTCTCTCTCCCTCTGTCTATATCTCTCTCTCTCTTTCTCTGTCTCTAGTTTTCTCTCACCCTCTCTCTCTGTCTCTTGCTCTCTCTTTCCCTCTCTCTCTTGTTTCTCTCTCACTCTGTCTTTCTCTCCAACCCCCCTCTCCATTTCTCTCTAGTATTCTCTCTCTGCCTGTCTGTCTCTCTTTTTCTGTCTCCCTCTGTCTTCCTCTCTCTCTCTGTCCCTGTCAATTCTCTCTCTCTCTCTCTCTCTCTCTCTCTCTCTCTCTCTCTTGCTCCCTCTCTCTCACTCTCTCTCTCTCTCTTTCTGTCTATCTCTCTCTTTTTCTCTTCCCATGATTAAAACAAGGCCGGAGGAGCTCCAGGAGCACCTCCTTCATGGTTTCGAGGACGAAGGGCCAGCGAGGTAGGGAGAGGGAGAATAGAAAAACCATTATTTCTTTTCTCAAGCATGTAATTGGTCCTGCTTTCTCCACGCCACAGGAGAACAAGCGTACATTTCCATATTTTCATTTGGGTTTAGGTGACGGTGGGCAGTTTATAAAGCCACTGTCCCTGTTTGAACCGTGAGCCTGTTTGATGTTTCGCCACGGATACATAAAAAAACAGAAAGGAGAGATAGACAGAGAGCGAGAGAGAGAGAGAGAGAGAGAGAGAGAGAGAGAGATGGAAAGAGAGGAGAGAGAGAGAGGAAGGGAGAAATAGAGAGAGAGAGAGAGAGAGAGAGAGAGAGAGAGAGAAAGAGAGAGACAAAGAGAGAGACAGAGAGCGTGAGAGAGAGAGAAAGAGAGAGACAGAGAGCGAGAGAGAGAGAGAGAGAGAGATGCCGATACAGATAAAGGAAGGAGAATGACTCAAAGCCTGAGACAACATACACACGCACACACACATACACACACACACACTTCAGCCAGAGATTCTCCTCACAGCCCCATCTGCTTCCTGCACCGTACTCATTATAGACAGAGAGCCATCCATCAGCCACCAGCCAGCCACACCACCCCAGCACTTCACACACTGATGGAGAGACGGAGGAGGAGAGTGAGAGACCTCTGCCCAGCTGATGAAACTGAATTTTCCCCGCTGGCTGTAAAGGTGCAGCATGGCTCAACAATGACAGCACTGGATCCGCAATCTGAGCATGTTAAGGTACACACACACACACACATCCTGCCCTACTCCAGGTTGCATTAAACAGCATATGCGAATGCGCATTTGTACACAAGCACTGAGGCGCTGCTCTCTTCAGCATGGTGGCAGTGAAAGGGTGCTGTCATACATTTATGCCTCTGAGTTAACCTTTAAGTAATGGGATCAGCCAGCTTGCCCTGCTTATCAACAAGTACCATTCTCGTGAAACCCACCGCAGTAATTCATGCCAACAGCAAGGGGGCGCTCACATGTACAGAACAGTTTCAAATCCAAGAGGTATATTCAAGTGACTCCACTTGATTAAAATGTGTACGTCACGTACATATGAATGGAACGTATTGAGTCAACGCATAGTGAAGAAGCCGAAATGCACGTTATTTATATGGAAATGAAGAATCCCCTGCTAGGTAGGAGGCCAGCAAGCCTAGATAATAAAAGCACATTTGCGTAAGTATACAGGAAACACGCTGTGCTTAAATCATACGATGATGGTCCAGAGCTTGTAGCAGGTTTGATTTTCCAGTGTATTTCGGTCTGGTAACCAGGCCGGTCGTCTCAATACATCATCCATGGAGTCAAACCAGCGTATTGTTTTGTTTTGTTTTTTGTCAGAGCTGTATTGTTCTTGTGGTTTTTATTATTTCTAGTCTTATTTGAGCTTCTGATTATAATTTCCTTTGTTCTTTATCCACGCGATGAAAACCTAACCCTACTAATTTGTTAGTGATGTCCTGGATTAGCTTTGTGTCTTTCACGGCACTACAGATCCATTTGTGTGAGTCATTGAAACATCCCACCGAAATTTAACCAAACACATAGTGGTGCTTTTACTTCGTTGACTTTGTCTTTTGTCGTTACAACATTCTGACCAATCAGAAAGCAGGGATGCAGTCAGATCGATGGGCTGCGGCCCACTTCTGGCCCCGCCGTCGAGCAGCTCACGTTCGGGTTGTGTTTGGGTCACTTTATTTGTAATGGAAATATATTTGTTCCCAGTACAGTGTGATTCCTTGAGTCAGCAGAAAAAGTCCCATAAAATATAAAGAATAAGGAAAAGGTGGAACCACTTTTTCCACTGCAACTCAATGACAACTGGACTGTCTAGGCTGTTGCCATCTGTAGCTGGAAGAGCTACTTGGTGGAATTGAACATAAATCATTTTTAAAATTGGGTAAAAATAAAAATGAACCAAAAGGAAGCAACAGAACTCATGGGTTTAGTTCTAGATTCTCTTGGGTGGTAGTAGCCTAGTAAGTAATACACTTGCCTGTGAAACAAATGACCACAAAGTGGCAGGTTAAAAACCCTTACTTTCTACCATTGCATTCTGGGCACTTAGCGCTCAGTGTCTGCAAGAGGACTCTCCCTCTAACTAATGATTGTAAGTCACTCTGAATAAGAATGTCAGCCAAATGCTCCCTTTAGATAACAGTGTGCATACTTGGGAAACAACAGGTATGCTCACAATACATATCACTAAGTTATCTTATCTTATTACAACTTTGTAGAATGAGACAAATCTATATTTTTCTTTTACTCACTCACGCACTCACTTTCTGTAGCTGCTCAATCCTCACTATGGTCGCTAGTACATGAGCCTATTCTGGGACCAATATGGCCGAGGCAGGGACTCATCCTGGGCGGGGCGCTAGCCCACCACAGAGTACACATACTACTATGTTTTTCTATAATGCCAATAGCACATTTCTATAAATGACAATAGCATTAACCTCCCACAAGTAACCCATAAGTCTTTGATGACTTTAATTTGGAATTGTTGGCTTCAGCTGTGAGAGTTTCCAAAGGCAGAGGGGTAGCATTAGGTCTTGCTGATACCAATTTCAAAAGACCTACTTGGCAAACATCAAATTAGCCTTCAAGCCCATTCACCTGCTAGTTAAGTGCTATTACTTTCTCCTAAATCGGTCCACTTTTCTATGTGAAATATACTGTTTTCCCGCAGAGTGTTTCATGCTTAAAAAGGTTCAAACCACTTGTATCTTAGGGGTCCCTTTGAGCTTGAGGGACGTTGTTAGAGTGATAAAATGGGAAAAGGCTTCCACATTTGAAATGCATTACCAGTAGCCAAGTTATGTGAGAGTGGTTTTAATGAACCACACAGTATAATCTCCACACAAAAGGACTGAGAACCTGAATGGGAAGCTCAGGAGCGCCCACACATGGGCCTAATGTCACCATGCTCAATGCCAAGTGTCTGCTAGAGGGGTGTGAATCCCCCCAGCACTGGTGTGTGGAATAATAGAACATATCACCCAACACCAGTATCTGACCTCACTAATGCCCTAGAATGCAATCAAATCATCACAGCAATGGAGTATTAATTGGGGATCCTACTTAATATCCTAGGTTTTTCAAATTAGGAGTGTAGATGCCAAATGATACTTCGGCAACTCATTAAATATGTTCAGTTACTGCATGCTCAAATAAAAATTTGTACTTCAGTATTTTCAAATAATAACATTAACTTCTAAAACATTCAGTTATAAGAACAGGGATCTGCTTTTTACTCAGCTCCAGGTTTGATACGCTTATTTTATTCTGTTTGAAGGGAGAGAGCATCTCTACTGCTTTGTAACAAATCACACCTCAGACTTTTGTCTGGTTTTGCCAGGTTTAATTGCATTTCACACCGAGAGTGCATCAGAAAGGGGATAAAAACGACTGCAGTTTCTGTGTTGATAGAAGGATGCTTTACTTCTTCTCAAGTAAAGGTGCTATCACTTCTAGTTGAGTTATTCTTTCATTAAAATAACCTTATATCTGGGTTTATGCATCTTCGCCATACTCTGTGTCACTCATATAAAGGATATTTGCCAAAAGTGCTCCATTTAACATGATTTAATAAAATATGTTGTCAGCTAAACAGAAACCCCAAAACAAATTTACCTGGTATATATTTACAGATATTTAAATCTTACATATATGCTTTAGGCACTGATACTCAAACGGTATCCCACTTTATGTAATATTCCATGATGTATAATATTTACCCTTTGATTATGTAGATTTGGGGAAAAAAGTGCTTCAATTAATTACTGATAAAATTTGCCAAACATTTTTTTCAGTTCACCTTACAGTATATAATTATAATAATAACAGTAGTAATAAGAAATAACAACAGCAACAATAATAATAATAACAATTACATGAACAATTATAACAGTAAAAACAATACCTTTTGTAATTTTCTTCATCTTTCTTCTTTTATTCTTTTGTATTATTATTAGAATGATTATTATTATTACCATACACTGAATATGAAACTTATTACTTACAAAGAATATGACAATCTGTAATATACTTGTGTATCCATCTCTTTAGCTGAGGTGGGACCCTATATCCCCCTGCCCCTTTTATTGCAAGGAGATATTAGTCGTTACTGCTGTTATTATTATTCTGAACTGAATATGTAAAAGATACATCATCTGAGGTGCCCCCCCTCTCCCCACCCCCTTCTCCTCTTACCTGCTCTGGTCCCTGGAAGCAGATCCTGCAGAGGGGTGTCCTGGCCCCGCTGTCCGTGCAGCTGCTGAGGGAGAGCCTCTCCCCCAGTTTGTCCAGTTTGTCCTGGGGGCAGTCCTGCTGCTCCCGGGCCGGGCTGCCCTCCTCCTCCTCCGCGGCGGGCTGGCTCCTCTGGCCACTCCCCGCCGCCTGCTGGCCGTTCATGGCTGTGGGCGGCGGCCCGAGCAGCAGGCTCTTCAGGTCACGGAGGAAGACGCGGCCCTTGTGCCGGCCCTGGCGGCGCGGCATCCGTGTCCCGGTCGGCGAGGCCCGGCAGCGCGCGGCGGTCACCCCGACGGCCAGCAACATGTGCCCACCTTTACCGGCCCACGGAGCTGAGCGCGGGCCTCGGATAACACCTACAACCCGGGTGGTCTCATCAGAGGGGCGGCTTCGGAGAACGGTGTCCGGAGCCCGAGGCCCCCGGTGCGGGCTCTTCCGTTTTTATTCCCCTTTAACGACCGTTAAAATAACGTACGGGACGATTATCCGAAGGCGTGTTTGTGTGTGTGTGTGAGAGAGAGACTGAAGAAAAAAAATCCCAAAAATATAACTTTCCTAAATTTGAACGTTTAAAAAACGTTAAAAGTTGCAAGAACAAGATTATCCGAAGGTGTGTGTGTGTCTGTGTGTGGGAAAACAAAAAAAACCTTAGACACTGTAGCTTCAGCTTCGTTTCCTAAGTTTGAACGTTTCAAAGACAAAATGCGATTATCTGAAGATGTGTGTGTGAGGATAAACAAAAAACCCTTTAAGCTCTAAAGCTTTATCTTCGTTTCCTAAGACTGACCATTTACTAAACGTTAATAAAAGCAAGAACAATATTATCTGAGGACAAGCCAAAATAAAACAGCACTTTCAGCTCTGTGGCTTTACCTTGTTTTCCTACGTTCCTTAGGCAAAAAATACGTTGGTCAACGAAAATAACGTTTATTTTCAAATCGCGTTCTAGGGTCTAAATACGCGTGGCAACATTCCAGTACCTCTATTGTGGCGAGGGACGACCACGTTTGTGTGCAAATACGTGCAACCAGTGTGTGTGTGTGTATGTGTGTGTGTGTGTGTGTGTGTCTGTGTGTGTGAATGTGTGTGTGTGTTGCCCACCCCTTTACAAATCACGCGATCCGTTTATTAACGCCACGTCCTCATCCCTGCTGGTAAGACCTCCACGCCAGAAGTCCTAAAAACACTCCGAGATCTGAGAATGATCTGCTGGATCCGTCAGCTCCCTGCCATCCAGACATCCAAGGGGTCTCACGCCGTCAAATAAGGGTCTCTAGAGGAATCATGGAATCATCTGGAGGGCAGATCGAGCAGATTCCTCAGCAGGAACCATTCGGAGCCATTTGGAGGTGTAGGGATGCCACGGAGGTGGAGAAGGTGGAAGGCTAACATCTGTGGCTCAGTGCATCTCCAGATCCCGTCCTGCGATCCAGGGGTCTCGAATGCTCATTAGATGTTGGGTGGTGGTGGTGGTGATGTTCAGGCAGGTGGTGTCTGGATGGGGTTCCTGAGCTCCTCTACAGTTCGTCCGTCGGAGCGTCTGAGCATCTCAAAACCGTGCCAGGCCTCTCAGATCTCAACCTCCCGGTCGAGCATCTCTTCGGTTCCTCGGTTCCTCGGTCCCCCCACCTCTTTCAAGACCCCTCCGCCCTGCCCTTCCAGCAGAGCCCGGCGTGTCGGAGGAAGACCAGCCTGGAAGGAGAGAAAGAAGAAAGAGGAGGAGGTGGGGGAGGAGAGAAGGAGGAGGAAGAGGAGGAGAAAAGGGGGTCGTCGTCTGCCACGCGCCGCCGTCGTTTTTCGTCACGGCAGATCTTCCATTAGCCCACCGGAGAAAATAAATAAATAAAAAAGAAGCTCCGCGGGAAACGAGCAGAGAGACTGCAGATTCAGCACCACGGACAGATCCTCTCTCTCCTGCTGTACTTTCTCTATATCTCTCTACCTCTCTCCCTCTCTCTCATCCTGTTCTCTCTTTCTCTCTCTCTCCCCCTCTCTCTCGTTTCTCTGTGTCTGTTCTGCCTCCCTCTGCCTCTGTTCTCTCTCTCTATCCCTCTTTCTTTGTATTCTCCTCTTGCTTATCATTTTAGTACTATTTTCTCTCTTTCTCTCTCTCTCTCTCTCGTTTCTTTGTGTCTATTCTGTCTCCCTCTTCCTCTGTTCTCTCTCTCTCTATCCCTCTCTCTTTGTATTCTCCTCTTGCTTATAATTTTAGTACTATTTTCTCTCTCTCTCTCGCTTTCTCTCTATCCATCTGTCTCTGTATTCTCTCTTTCTACATTCTCTTTATTCTCCACATTATATTTTGTCTGTCCCTTGGCCTCCAGTCTATTCTCTCCTCTCCTCTCTTCTCTTCTCTTCTCTTCTCCTCTCTTTCATTCTCTTCTATACAATTATCTTTTCGTCTCTTCCCATTGCTTCTCTTTCATCCTCTTTTCTTCTCCTCACCTCTCTTCTCCTCTCTCCTCTTCTCTCCTCTCCTCTCTTATCCTCTCTCTTCTCTTCTCTTTCCTCTCTTCTCTTCTCTTCTCTTCTCTTCTCTCCTCTCCTCTCCTCTTCTCTCCTCTCCTCTCCTCACTTCTCTTTTCTTCTCCTCTTTCATTCACTTCTCTAGAATTCTCTTCTCTTCTCCTCCCATCTCCTCTTTTTCATACTCGTTTCTTCTCCTCTTCTCTTCTGTTCTGTTCTGTTTTCTTTTCTTCTCTTCTCTGTTCTTTTCATCCCATTGCATTTATCTCACCCCCAAAAATAGTACTAATATTTATATCTATATTTCATGATATTTGAAGGTATTCCTATATATGTATATTATATGTTTATACATATATATATGTTTGTATATTTTATACATTCATTCCTGCACATTAAATACCTCAACAATCGAGTACTGTGTTAGTGTTATGTACTTATTCTGTACACTTTTAGGTGTATTTGAATTTGGTGCTCTTGGATATAGGTTTTACTTTCATCTTTGTCCATGTAAATGTCGTGCTCTCCTGACTCAATAATTCATCAGTGCGGCTATACGGCCTTGAACAACACACACACACACATACACACACACACACACACACACACACACACACACACACACACACACACACACACACACACA
>JBBMFX010049923.1:0-11248 GCA_037832545.1 Rhabdalestes septentrionalis
GGAAGTGCGCTTTGAGAAACTCCACATACTTTATGGATGTCATTTTTACCCCGTCAGGGATCCTAAAGGGGCCGACAATCTCTCTCTCCATGATTCCAGCCCAAAACATTACTCCACCTCCTCCTTGTTTGCACCGTAGCCTTGTTTGCATCGGGTTCAAAAAGAAGAACTATGCATTCCGCAGCAAGATCATTTTCGTGCATGATAATGCACCGTCTCATGCAGCAAACCACACAGTGGTTAGGTTGTTTGCTCTGCAATCAGGATGTTGTGGGTTCAATTCCCAAGACTGCTAAGCACATCTGAGGTACCCTTGACAAAGGTACCATTCCCGCACATTGCTGTCCCTGGCTAGCCCCTGTTCACTTAGGCGAATGAGTTAAATGCAGAGGAAGAATTTCATGCTGTTCACACTATGTGCTTTGCTGTGTCCATGTATGACAGAATGGTCAATTTCACTTCGCTTTTCACTTTTATTTTTGTTTACATTCCTCCATTGACCAACATGAAAACAGCATGTGTCATCGTTCACTCTGCAACCGCAAGACTCCAGACAAGGCACCCAGACCCTTTCTTCCTACTATCTGCCAACTACATGTCTACCTTAACAGAGGGTTTCTGCAGGATTTTCAAATCTTATTTAATGCCTTTTAATACCCTTTTTAATGCCATTTCTAACATTGTAAATTCCATATGCAACAAATGACTAACACGCCTGTGTATGAAAGCATGTATATTTTAATGCATTTTTTTAAATGAGGTAACAATGAACATATATTCGTCAGCTGAAAATAATTTGAAATGAGTCAGGAGACAGCTTAAAAGGTCAGCGTTTATTTGCAGATTAAAAAAAAAAAAAAAAAAGTCTTAAAAAGTGTTTATCATACTTCGCGACAGTGAATCAAAGTTATTCATTATAAAGGCTTTATTCAAGATAAGTTGGTAATATTTGTTTCTTCAACACTATCTAAAGTTTTAATGCCCCTATAAAACAATTTAATGCTTTTTAATGCCATTTAAGGCCTTAATTTTTGCAAAATCAATTTAATGAATTTTAATGCTTTTTAATGCCCCGCGGAAACCCTGTTAACAGTACACTGTGAATCTTCACATGGGTTGTAGACTGCCCCACCAAAAAAAAAACACACAGGATATGCTGTATACTAAACTCAAAGAAGCATACAACTGCACAGATATTCCACCTCTGGACAGATTTGACCACAACTTGGTGCACCATCACCCCACCTACCTACCACTAGAGCTGGACGACTTGAGACTGGACTTGGTCTCAAGACAACTTTTACATGGTCTTGGCCCTGTCACAGTCTCAATGGTCTTTGGTCTTGGTCTTGTCTGGGTCTCGGATTCCTCTGTCTTGTCTTCATCTCGCTGTCTTGGCCTTTCTGTCTCAGATAGACATAGTGGTCGGGAGATTTGGAGCCAACAGTATCCATGACACACAACATTAACATTCGAAATTGCAACATTATTATTACTTCGTCTTTGGCAGCCTACAAAGTCAATCAATCATTGACATACATGTATTTTGTGAGATTCAGAAATTGTCACTCATCCAATTAAAATACGCAAGCGTAGCACTAGTTTAATGTTGGATCCAGCATCACAGTGAGCAATAAGCCTAGTCAGTCAGTTACAGTAATGTCAGCAGTAGTATGCTAGTCAGTAAGTTACAGAAATAATGTCAGCGAATTCTTCACCAGGAACCTGTAGCCATTTACCATCTTCAAACTCTTTTACATACCTTTCCAACCTCAGATGAACTGATCATGTATGTATATTGTTATTTATCACGTGTTCTTCTCACACGCACTGTATAAAATTTAGGGGCAGATTTTTTTGCAAGCTTCTCTGCAGACTTAATATTTCTGGTGAAGAGTGAAACTACATGGTAAGTACAGACAGTTAGCCCTATCAGTGGCTATTAACAGTTTTCCCTTTAGATATTTTGGTGAATTAATTGGGCAGAAATATACCAAAACCATTTCAATGAGCACTTTAAGGGCTGTTATGGTGTGGCTTGTTATCAAATGTACATATTTATGTGGTTGCTGACTCGTAAGGAAGGATGGCAGTGTGTTGTAAGCACATGCCACTGCAGACATTAAGGTGTCAGAATATTTTAAGCACTTGTTCTTGTTCATATTAAAGCACAATTTGATGTGCAGTTTGTATTGGTATGTAATATTTGTAGTTTGCATTTGATTAATGTGATGTGTGTGCATGTCTTTTAATTGTTTGATTACAGTATTTTACTTAAAAGGGTTTTGTTTGACTAAAATGCTTTGGTTTTACTTATAAAAAAATTTGACCATTGACTTTTAAATAACACCTCCATATCATGTTGTGTTGACTTAACAGCTTTAATATATTTCAGCGAAGTCATACAATGGGACATGATGCAATTTCAAGTTAACTGTGTATGTTGAATTTAATGTTACAATTTAATCTACAAATTTAAGTATAATTTAAATCATTCACCTATTTCCCATTCTTTAGACAGTTGTTAAAGGCGTTAGATGTTTGTCAAACCAGTAATTTTCCATAATTTCAGTCCTCAACAGTGCACAAAAGTTAAGGGAGTCTTTTTTTCAGTCTCGGCCTCTGTCTTGGTATTAGTCTTGGTCTTGGCACTGTCTTGGTCTTAGTTTAGGTGGTCTACAAGTCTATCTACCACTGGTCAAGAGGCGGAAAGCCACTGTCAGGACAGTGAGAGTGGTCAAAGCAGGGCATTGAAGCTCTGCATGACTGCATGAAGAGTACTGACTTCTGGGCGTACAACAACTTCTGTGTGGATAGCACTGTACCAGTGAAATCCATCCACTGCTTCCCAATCAATAAGCCATGGGTCATCAAAACCCTCCTGAATGAGAAGGAAGCATTCAGGTCAGGTGACATGGAGGCAGCCAAGGAGGCACAGAGGCTATTGTGAGGTTAAAATAGGAAAAGGACAGCTACGGAAGAAAGCTGGAACAAGGGCTGCAAAAAAAAAAAAAATACAGCAGGGAGGGGCATGAGGAACATCACATCAAGAAAGAAAGTTATTAACATAATTTCCAAGGTTTAAAAGTTGACAGTAGTGTATGCAAGGCAGCTGTTTAATTTCCATAGTCCGCAAAGCACTAGTTTTGCATATTATGCAAATTAGCAAAAAATCTAATTAGGCGGAAATGAATGGGCGGTGTCTTATTTGAATCGTGTGATCCAAATAATGTGCAAAAATATTGTAAAAATCGGACATACGGTTAAAACGCAAAAGTGCTCGTTATATCACCACCTACTTGCGCAATGGCATAGCTCTTGGTGCCTGAGTAGCGGTTAGAGGAGCGTATGTACCTACCAAATTGCAAGGCTGTGGGTCTTACGGTTTTTGCTCTGCAATGTGTTTTAAGGCAGAAAAATAATAATAATAAATATAGCTGCAACGGCGATGAATGGGTCAATGCAGTATTTGGCACAATGACACTGTTGTACTGTTTACCCTTTCATATTATTATGATCACTTATACTGTGTACTGCATTTTACTGTCTTAATTTTGCTATTACATGCACTGAAACTTAGTTACTACATATCACTGTGGTGTATAAAATAATTAATCTACATTCATAAAATGAATTTTGTCATCTTGACAAAGGTCTATGTCTGTTCACTTAAAGTACTATGAACATAGACTTACATTCAAATTATATAAGCAGTAATGCATCAGAATAGTGAATCCAGGTATACTCACAAAATGTCAAGACGACACAAACCTCCATGGATTTACCTATTAAGCCTTTTAGGTATGAAACCTTTCCTGTGATTACAGCCAACTTTTAACCTTGTATTTTTCTATCTCAATGTAAAATAGGGTTTATATCCTACTTAGTCATATTTGTGAAGGATGTGTGTCAATAGTGTGGAAAAATACACCATAGGAAGTTAACAAGATGCTCTAAGATGACACCTGGTGTCAATAGTGTGAAATCACAAGAATCACCCATTAAAGGCAATAGCCACAAATAAAGTTTAAAATCTCTTTTTTGGGCAGAAAAAAACAGCAAACCATAGGAATCTTGGCATAATTATTCTGATGATTACAATATATAAACATGTTTATTTTGAGACACATGTGCTTTGAAATCACAAAAGTATCATTCAGTTCTTACCTTTGTGTACTTATCATACTTATCATGCCTTTTGACAAATTATTGTGCAATTGGGATACACGCTTTCAGCAGGTCCATAATTCAAGCATATTTCAGTTTATGCATGAATCCGAGTGAAGTGATGTCACCAAAAGCCACAAGTTGCAGTGTATGAAAGTTTAACAATGAGAGGACTGACCATTTCATGCAAGTTTTACTCTTTATCTTCGACGAATCTTGAGTTAGTCTGGTTTAAAATGTACACGCCATGGAAGAAATATGGAATTAAATGCAATTATCTACTATAGCGCCTCCCAAAGGCTGATTTCAATAAAATTTTGCACACATCCTTACGGTACATTATTATACATCTCTACCAAATTTGGTGCAGATCAGTCCCATTGTTAGCAGTTTTGGCCCATTAGGGTTAATGTACATGCAGGTCTTGGACATGCTGTTCAAAAAATTCCAAATGTTTTTGATACATATTTGATTTGGGCATCCTGGGATTAATGTAAGAAAAGAATTGTCTAGTTCATAAGTACAATTTTCTAATAATGCAAATCATGCATGAAGAAAAAGTTGTGCGAAGCTTTTAGTGTTGTCAGCCATCAGGGGAGTATGAAAGTCAGTTATTTTATTTCTATGGCACATATGTCATGATTTCTGTTCGAAAAACCACAGTCATGTTTGAACATGTGCTATAGCGGCCCACAATATGCAAAGTGGACCAAATTTGAACTGCATCATCTAACCTTGTATGTCAACAAACGTACCAAGTTTGGGATAACTAAAATTTTCGCAATGTTGAAATTTTTGGCACCCCATTTGGCGGATATTGGCCATCTGTTCATGGTGCGGTTGCATAATGTCACTTACAGTCTAGAATTTGCTAGAGCAATGTCTTCTGGTGTAGAACACAAAGATTAGAGCTGATTAGCCACACAGCTGGAGAGACAGAGCCACTTACTATAAGTGCTTTGTGACTTGTCATAGTGCCACCAAGTGACCCAAATTGATTAAAGTTGGTGTACTGATGTTGAGTGATACCTTGCATGTGCTTACGAAATTTGGTAAGCATTGACCAAAGGGCTTATGAGTAAATGCAGTTTAAGTCATTGTATGCAAAAGTCAACAAGCTTCATTTGCATATGGCGGCCTTGCTGTTTGCATATTTGCACGTTTTTGATAATTATTGACAATGACTGTCATTATTTTTTGTCAAAAATCTTCATTTTGCGATTATGTGATTGTAAAATGTTTACCCAGACAAGCCATCCGAAGACGAGTCAGCTCACGCTGCATGAGAGTTTGAAGAGGAAAGAAAAATGCCTTGTAACAGCATGAAGGTGCAGGACATCACAGCCAAGACAGCACAAATGATCGCAATGAGTGACCTGCCATTCGCCTTAGTATAGTCTATAGAAGTAGGGACTCGGTATCGGTAGATACTCAAAATCAAAAGACTTGGACTCAGTTATTACATATCACTGTGATGTACAATATAATAACCTATGTTAACATAATGAATTTTGTCATCTTGACAAAGGTCTATGTCTGTTTACTTAAAGTTCTTTGAACATGGAATTACATAAAAATTATATAATTAGGGTGAATATACTCGCAGCCATTAGGGTGAATGTACTCACAAGTCTTGAACATGCTGTTCAAAAAAGTCCAAATGTTTTTGACAATTATTTGATTTGGGCATCTTGGGATTCATGTAAGATAGGAATTGTGAGGATAGGTAAAAAAAACCTAAGAAAGTACAAGTTTCTAATAATGCAAATTATGTGCAAAGAAAGAAAGTTATGAAAAAACATTTTCAAGGTTTTAAAGTTGTCATCCATTAGGGGTGTACGCAAGTAATTTATTTAATTTCTATGTCTTGTATGTCATGATTACTTTTTTAAAAACCATCATCATGTTTGAACATGTGCTATAGCGTCCCCCCAATGGGCAAATTAGACCAAATTTGAACTGCATCATCTAACCTTGTATGTCAACAAATGTACCAAGTATGAGAATTGTGTGCCTGAGATAACCATGATTTTTGCCACGTTAAAATTTAGGCACCACCTTTGGCTGATATCGGCCATGTATTTCATGATGTAGTTGCATAATGTCACTTACATTCCAGAGCTTGCTAGAGCAATGTCATCTGGTGTAATCCGCAAAATATTGAGCTGATTAGCCACACAACTGGAGAGATAAAGACAATTTCGTACTACAAGAACTTTATGACTTGTCATAGCACTACCAAGTGACCTAAATCGACAAAAGTTGGTGTACAGCTGTGAAGTAATACCTTGCATGTGTATACAAATTTTGTAAACATTGACCAAAGGCCATATGAGTAATTGCAGGTTAAGTCATTGTATGCAAAAGTTGACAAGCTTAATTTGCATATGGCGACCATGCTGTTTGCAAATTTGCACATTTTTGATAATTATTGACAATGAGTTTCTTGCGATTTCAACGACATCACAGTTGTGCAGATTTGTCGAAAATCCAGAGACTAGTTCACAAAAATTGGTATTGCATATTATGCAAATTAGCTAAAAATCTAATTAGGCGGAAGTCAATAGTCCCATTTTAAAAATAGTTTACTTTAAGCCAAACAGTAAGAATCATGTTGAATTTTACAAATTGGCCACACCAGTCACAAGATTTTTCTTCATTGTAGTGCCCCCTATTGGTCAATTTGGCTGACTCTGTGTGCCTGTGTAGCGGAAGGGACTACTACCTAACCACAACGTTTCAAGATTCTATAAATTACGGTTGAGGTTGCACAACGCGTTTTAAGGCAGAAAATTTATAATAATCAAAATCCACACAATTTCAATAGGTTCCCTGCAGTTACACTCGAGTTTCAATAAAGATTTCTGTTTCTGATTTTTGATTCTGATTCTAAACCTGAAAATTCCTATATTATCAAGGAGGATGTTTATATACATGATGAAATGAAATAAACTATCTGAGAGGGCTGCAAAATTAATCGGATTTTAATCTTGATCAAGATTTTGGCTGCCAAGATTAAATTAAGATGAATGTCAGCAGTATTAACATTTGAATATTGGGCTCTGCTGCATATCAAATCAAGCACTTTCTCAACCAATATTCAGCCAACCAACAGGGGGCAAACAAAATATTATTATGGCAAACAAGGGGTTGTTGGAAAGGTGTCACTGAGCCCTGTCTAACTGTGAAGTTTCACATTTAAAGTGCATATTTTTCATTTTAATATTTAGATTTAATATAATTTAATCCAAATCCTTCATGTTGGTGAGGAGATATTACAGCACACAGTCCAGCCCCCCACTAAGTAACAGTCAACTGTAATCATGGGGCGTGGTCAATTAGCATATCTCGTAGTCTGTAAAACTGCTACATTAAAATCCCACCATTTGTAGAAGTAAATTGCTTTAAAACATTTACCTCCAAATTTGTGCTAAATGATGTGATGAAAAAAATTGGTTAAGCTATTTTTACAAACGTATTTTTTGTCCTGGGTAAATTTTATTTAACTTATGAGTTATTTTTATTTGAGGTTATTTATTACTCAAAGCCTTGTTTAATTACTTAAATGTTTTTTACCTAAAATAATGGATAATTGTGATTAGAAATTGTGATTTCAATACTGATAAAAAAATAACCATGATTATCATTTTGGCCATGATCAGCCTTCCCCAAACACCAACTTATAGAAAGGTAAACAAGAGGCAAATGACAGATAGGAGAAGGCTGAGGGGCAAGTAGATGAAACAGTAACAGCAATGCAAGCAGCATCAATGTTGATAAAAATGCTTCCAAAGCTACAGAACATGGTCTCAAACTTGTAAAGTATGAAAGAAGAGCACATAGACACAATATTAGGATCTATGCATATACGAAGACATAGAGGAGAGGTTACTGAGAGACTCTCGTTTTTCCACATGATACAAAACTTAAAATCAAAAGAACAAACAGGGCTCAAGTGTTTTAGGATAAAAGATAAGGTGATACAAGAAGCCTAGAAGAAGATGGAAATCTGTCACAATAACCCACTTTTATTTTGACCATGATTACCCAGTCTGTGAGGCATATGATGTTTAAAGTGGAAAACCCCCCAACCAGCTAAACTGTGTGTTTTCTAAAATGATGTCACACACATTTATCAGAATGCGACAGAAGATAAGATTTCAAGTTACAACCGAACTTGCTCAATTTGATTTATATGAGAGAAATGTTCAACATAGCAGGAAGCCAGAGACAGATGTGCTGTAACATTGAACATGATTGACCTAGAACTAGAAGTGGGGAAAGACCGTTAAGTTCATCCCAAGGAAAACTGCAAAAATTCACAAAAATCTCCCACAGATCAGTGAAGGCCCAAGGTGAAAGCCTAATAACGACACTAATGCGGATAATCTAGTCAGTAGTTAAATTTCTGTTCGGCCTAATCTGCCAATTGAATTTGATTTTAAGATTTTCAACATCTAAAATATGTGTCATTGGTATTATGCTGGGAGAATTGGAAACAATGCTTAATTTGGAAAAAAATGTATAGGCATCAACAAATATGTCATTACTTGAACTAGGGCTGGGTCATATGGGCAAAAGAAACCTATCACAATTTTCTTGAATCATATTGCGATTTTGATTTTAATCCCGATTTTGACACACAATTCGTGTTTTAGACTTTCAAGTGCGCAAGAAACAAGTAGAGGAGCTTATTAGGAATCGGACAGGCCCACTCCCAAGTCTGGCCGTTTGGCTGGAAAATAGGGGGGGGGGGCTACACAAAACCCGTTCTCATGTTTATTATTTTGAGAATAATTTTTGAACATATGTTCCTAAGACCTGTAGCTATAGATTTCCAGCGTTTTCAAGCCACTATCTCATAACAGGACAATAAGAATCGCTGATTTCTAAGTGTGCTCACCACAAGCATTACACCCACACCTGATATTGCATTATTTTTTCTCTTTTTCAAATAATATGTCATATTTTACTTTTCAACTGCTTTTTGCTTTCGGTATCCAAAAGTGTTGCAAGCAGCAATCTCTTGTTCTTGTAGCAAACCGGAACTTTACAGAAACTCTAAACTCCCCCAGACCTTTGGAAAACAGGTACAGCGTTCCCGTATACACGGACGTTTCGCCCGGCGAAAGCACCAATCACCGTCAAAGTTCACAGCCAGATTGGGGTGCAAGAGACCTTTCCAAGCATGAAGCACTACTCCCCGTGGGAGCGGTGGTACTGACCTGTGATACTCCGTGGGGCAAGCACCAATTCCAGGCAAACTACACGATAAGATAGGGCTCCATGAGACCTTTCCACCGAACCTGAGCAAGAAAGCTCTCCTCCACCCAGAACTGGAGAAACTCACACATTAAACCCCACCCCCATTACTTTATACCAATGGAAATTAAGAGCGGCATAGGTCCTACACCACTTTGATGTTTAGGTTTGTACCAGCCAAAATACACTGATCATAATCCTTAGAATAGAAGAATGGAGTTTACTTCTGCAAGCATATGACAATGTGATCAAACACATCAAGTGTAGAGACAATGTTATTGCTGATTGTCTGTCCCGATGTTGAAAACTCTATTGATAGGATTACTCAAGGGATGTAACTGAAAATTTTGATCTTTAGGAATCAATTTTTTTGTGCTGGATGAAATATTTATGTATTTATTTTTGATTATTTACTTATTTTGTATTTGTCTCTGAAATCTTGTGTTTATATATTTAGGTGGATCTTTTGTACTATGATTGGAGCTTTTGTGACTTTTAATGTGAAGGGAGTTTGATTTAAAGTGAGGAGGTAAGGAAAAGGACACGTCTGATCGTGGTGCTTCACATTTCAAGAAGGCAGCCATGATGATTTGTTTGTTTCTCTTTATTCTTGCACACATAAACCAAAAGGCTCGTGGGCCAAACAAAAGGAGATTTCACAAAGCATAAAGACTCAGAGATGACGGTGGACCGACACCTAACTTCGGTCCCAAACCCTCTAAATATACCATCCCGTTAACTCTCACCCAATCCCAAAATAGACCCAATTTCCTCTGATCACCCCAGCAGCTGCTTCTTCTCACTATCTAATCAGAGGCTGGTGTGACCAGAAGTAAAACTAAAGCACAAAATGAACCAAGGGTGACCCCTAGTGGTCTACCGACATTACACACAGGTGTGACATAACAAGGAGGTCCAAATGAGATGAGGAGCCAGAAGGATGTGTTTCAGGTGAACTCTGCAGAGACTTCATAGTAGCACACGCCTTGATATGTTTGCAGGTCAATCAGTGCATGGATTTGGATGCGCTTCTGTTCCACTCTGGGCTACTTGAGGGACTTCCTTCATGCTGGTGGAGTGTTTGTAAGGAGATTGCGTGGACGCTTTTGGAGCCTGCTGAGTAGGCCGCCGGACATTTTGGGACTTCCACATGCCACACCCCTACCTCAAGGCTTGAAGGACAGTAAGATTTTTAGCCAGTATTTGGCTTGCTATGTTCTATTTGTTCTATTTATTCTATGTGGGTGATGTCATTATTTTGTGTGTTAACAAGAAAACATTTGTTTTGTCACCTCTCTTTGAGCTGGTGCGCAAAGTAGAGAGGTTCCAACTAGATATAGTTGGACTCACCTTGACACATGGTTTGGGCTCTGGAACCAGTCTCCTCGAGAGGGCTTGGATTCTCTTCCACCCGGGAGTTGCCCAGGGTGAGAGGCGTCAGGCAGGTGTGGGCATACTTATTGCCCCCAGCTTGGTGCCTGTACATTGGGGTTCACACCGGTGGACAAGAGGGTAGCCTTCCTTCGCCTTCGGGTGGGGGGACGGGTCCTGACTGTTGTTTGTGCCTATGTACCGAACACCAGTTCAGAGTACCCACCCTTTTTAGAGTCCTTAGAGGGTGTGCTGGAGAGCGCTCCTCCTGGGGACTCTCTTGTTCTGCTGGGGGACGTCAATGCTCATGTGGGCAATGACAGTGGTACGTGATTGGGAGGAATGGCCCCCCTGATCTGAACCCGAGTGGAGTTTTATTATTGGACTTCTGTGCTCATCATGGTTTGTCCATAATGAACACCATGTTCAAGCATAAGGGTGTCCATAT